>JAJOOR010028190.1:0-24355 GCA_036250505.1 Solanum acaule | reverse complement strand
TTCTAATAATTTAAGAAATTTTAAAAGAAACTGAAATACATAAATTGAAAATTTGAAATTCTTTGATTATTTAGCTAGTGACAAATAATAGTAGTATACGATGAGTATGAGTAGATTAAAAGTTAAAAGGTCCACTTGTGTCATTTCGTTTCAATCACATGCATGGACTGACATTGCTACTCATTATATATCACATGCACATGCAAAATCTATGTCCCATGTCTTCACAACCCCGACCCCCACCCCACCCCACCCTACACTCCACCTCCACGGTGAGGTGAATATTTTTTTTTAATATCGAATTCATCTGAACCTAATATATAATATTTTTTTATATAATTTATAGATATATAGTATTATAAGTAAAAATATATATAGATTATAATAAATAATAAACATGCAATTATTCATAATATTAAAAATAATGAACTTGTTGAGTTGATATAAATTGAATTCTAAGTACTCCTTTGTGCCCTTAACGTAAAGAAAGAAGAGAAAGAAAATAGTTCTTTGATCATTATATTTTATATATATCTTTTCAATTAGCAATTATTACAAATTTATTATATTTTTTTATATAATTATTAAATATATAGATTTTATTTTTAAAAATTTAAAGTATTAATTCATGATTATAATTTAAAAAATTAATTTTTTGTCTCGAAATAAGGCGTATTTTAATAAAAATAAATTGCGTCTGAAAATAAATGTCAATCTTAAAATTTCAGGATAAAAATAGTTTGTTTTTCCAATTATATCGTATACTCTATATTTTTTAATAGTGTATAATTTTCAAAAGTTAGTAATTTAATAAATTCATATTATGTTTACTAAACTTTTAAAAGATATCATTTTTATTGAAATAACACTTATTTTATGATAAAAATAAATAATATCACATAAAGTGAAACAGAAAAATTGTGAAAACAAGTTTGGATCGATCACACTTTCAATATTAGAACGAAGAAGTCATGATGATGGTATAATGACGTTATCCTTTAAAATTTGATGGAGTGCAACTTTTTGGATGTAATATTTTAAAATGAATTTGCTTTCAAGTCAAGTCACATTTCAACTATCTCAAGGGGGGACTACAAAATGCTTTTTGCTTTTTGAGATTAAATTTTCTAATTTTGATCATGTGTTTGAATATATAATTTTTTTGAGTTTTTAAATTTTTTTATATATTTTAAAATGATGTAATAATTAAAATTATATATCTTACATGACATAACAATTAAAATTAAATATTTAAAAGGTAGTACATAAAAAAGTTATAACTAAATAATAAATTATTTGATTCTCGAAAAATTCAAATATTGATACATAAATTAAGACTGAGTTCATCCACTGACACGAATCGTAGTCAAATTTTTGACATGTAATTTTTAGTTATTGGGAGAACTCAAATACTCTTTTTTTAATTCAGAAAATAACTCTCAATTTATTTTTGACTTTGGAAAGATATAAATCGAAATGTCAAGACAATAAAGAAGTGGTACATTTTTTTTGTACTCCAACTCGATAGCTCATTTCAAATAAGCGAGTGAATGACTTAGAAGCTAGGAAAACAAATAAGGAAGGAAAGCAAGGGAGAAATAACTAGGCTAGCCAATTCCACTTGCTCTCATGCAAAGTAAAACATAAACGTGGTCCATAATGGGATCCTTTTTTCTTCTTTTATAATAATTCAAAGTTCAAACACACAAGGATCGAAAGGGACAAAGAATCAGAAAATAAAAGCTTACTTGAAAAACTAATTAAGGGTGAAAAAAAAAAGTTTCGAAGCTAAAAAAAAGTGGTACGAGTCTTAGTTATTGAGTGATTGTAAAAAAATTAAGATTAATGTAACCCTTAAATTTTAGTGAATTTTAAACAAATTTCATAGTGTTAAAGAGTTAATTACTTCCTATCCCTATTATTTTTCAAATTACCCTTAAATTTGGAGGAATCCGGATACCTCTCAAAACGTCCTGACACATTGCATCCCGGTTTCGAATACATTCGTCAACATCCTGATATATCACATCTTGATTTCGGATACATCACTCAACATCTCGATTCACTGCATACGTCGCGATACATAAGTGATGTATCCGACCGATACATCAAGTAAAGTTATGTATCCGAGAATAGAAGTCAGTAGAGATTTTTGTAATTTTTCAAATGATAGAGAATTTTATAGAATATGGTAAAATAGGTTGTGTATTTAGGTAACTTTTCCTAAATTTTATTATTTATACAGTACCTTCATCATTCGCCGTCACCACCACCTCCTCCACTACAACCATCATCTTCTTCATCGGCTCCTCCTCCACCTTACTTTTTGCCAGAAAATTTAACAAATGTCAAAGTTGTTGTAGAAACTATGTTGAAGTTTCTGGCTGTAACAACTCATAATCCCAAGAACTCATAATACCTATAACGAGTCTTGGAAGCTATAAACAACACTGAAGCATCCCAATGTGATGCACTCGGAAGAACAAACCTCTTATCTAAAAGCTCTTGAAGTTGAGCCTTGAGTTATCTCAACTCAGGCGAAGCCATGCGGTGGGAGAGATAGATATTGGATGAGTACTTGACTCCAAATCTATGTGAAAATCAAATTTGTAAAACTTCAAGAAACTTTAAGACTATGGAAATTGACTTAATATGAGGGGACTCTATGCTAAGATTGCGGAAATGAGCTAAGTAGGATAAACAATTCGTTACGACCAGCCTTCTCACGCAAATATAGAATGTGATCTTTACGGACTTAGGCTTGTACACTACCCCCACTCTAGTTTATCTCTTCCTGAAAATTTTAGAGTTACTGTCTTACAATTACAGTTCAAAACAACATGATAGAGGACAATCAAGTCATATCAAAGAACACATCAAAGTCTATCATATCGAAAATGACAAAATCTACCCAAGTATACATGCTCATAAATTCATAAAACAAGAACAATACACGTGAGTTACTATTACAGACTCTCCAACTGGGGTAACAACATTAATAGAGGCATCAAACATATCACATGGCAAGTCAAGTACTAAAGTAAATCTAATAGATACATATGAATACATGAAATTCGGATCAAACAAAACAAAAGTCAACTGATCACAAACAAGAATAATATTTGTTATTACGATGTCCTATGCCTCGACATCTGGACTTCCTGGAAAGACAACGATGAGCACTATCATCACTTCGAGCAACCCTTCTACGTGGCTGCACCGCTCCCCTCCCAACGTTATGGTTTCCTCTGCCCTCATAACCTTCTAATTATTACCTCGCTCACCCTGCCGATGTCTTCTATCATTACCAACTCCACTTATTGGAACTGCAACTCTAGTCTTAGACTTTACTAGTTTACCTATCGGGGATGATGGCATTCTTTCCTAGAATGACCTACTTTACCACAATTGATTCATGCACGGTCAAGCAAAGGCATGTTGGCTAATGAATAGGAAGCTCATTGGCCACCTTGAGTCGGAGACCTCTGTGTGACCCCCTAATATCCATCCATGGAAGCGTGCACAACTGATTGAATCAGAAGGGCTAAATACACTTTCTGATCAAAATCCATCGAATAAAATCTACTGTAGTTGCCCAATTTTTTGGGCCTCTTAGCCAATGCCTTGATCTGTCCGAATCTTTCTATTTTCTTAACGTAGTCTATTACCTCATTGAAGCTCCTCCTAGCTTAAGTAATGCGCACCGATAAAATTTGCAAATCAATGTTCAGTCCCTTCACATAGAGACGAATCGTCTCTTCATCAGTACTTACAAGTTGAGTAGTATAATGGGACACACATGAAATTTGACCTCATAAGCTTAACTGTCATATTACCCTGCTCAAGGATTAGAGATTCATCCTTTTTCTGATTCCTCAGCACGAGCCACATATATTTCTAGTAACGGAGCATGAAACTGAGTTCAAGTCAATGCAGGCAGAATCCCTGAACCACACTCCACATAAGACCTCCACCATTACTTAGCCTCACTCTAATATGGAAAGGTAACAAAATCCATGCCATTTCTTAGCATCACTTTGACACTAAAATGTAACAAAATCCACCCTATGTTGATGCACAATACCTAATTTATGAAGCTTATCATAACTGTCCAGAATGATATGAATCCTCACTCTCAGTATCATGGAACACTGAAGGATTTAGTTTATGAACTTTAGTCAAAATCTCATGCTCAGTATTAGCCTTAACGGGCTCCAACATCAGACGAAAAAGTCTTTGTACATAAAGTTTCATCCATTCTGGGGTAGTAGTAGCAACAAGATGAAAATTTGAGACTTAAGTAATTTGTACAACAAGAATGACTCTAGTACCTGCCAACCCACACAGAAAAGCCAACACTTGTCAATTCACTTCATAAGTCATAAGGGGAGACCTACACCCCAATATGTGTTTCCACTTCTGGTTCAACATCCTCCTTAATCTCAATTTCCACCTCTCCCTCAATATGATCCTCGAGTAGGGATGGGTTACCTGCCTCGGCCTAGCCACTATCCAAGCTCCACCACTAGAGGGTGTTTCCCTCTCTCTGCTCATGTCCCTACTTATGCCTCTAACCGTTGGTTTCACCATCAGAGCTGGTATTTAGAATTCGCTGCGTCTAGTATCAACTATCTGTGCACAGAAGAATGAAGAATATTAGATACCAATTGAAATTAGGTGTAACACCTTAGATTCGAGAAGATGGAAAAAATGTAGATTTATAGGATCGGGTCTCAGAACCAACGGAAGCCATTGACGGATCATGTGTCAGACCACGGACCGTAGGTGGGGTCCCATCATTGGGTTCCAGACTTAGAAGTCTCTTATCCCACCCAAGTCTGACTATTACGATCCTTGGTTGGACCTACGGACCGTAGGTGAGGGTTAGCAGCTATTTAGAGAAAAATGGTTTTTGGGTCAATTTAAAATGGTCATATCTTTTAGCACAAAATAAATTAGGTGGCCCATGATTTATAATATTAAAGATAATTGAATCCTCTTTCCAATGCACCGAGTTTGCTATAATCCAAGTTCGGAGTAAAAAGTTACGCTCGTTTTAGTGAAGCCTTGTCAAGCAGAGAAGAAAACCACGATCCAGTTGATGGGTAGTGGTTCGAACGATGGCCCGTCAGTCCCCTCGTGAGTGGCACTTCTTAGCTTTAAGTCAGGGTCATTTTTGTCAAATCCATATGCGTTGGGGCATTTAAGCTACACTAAACTACGTCGTTTTACTCAGTCTAAGCATAATAATCTAGTCAAACATACCCATAACCCTCATTCTCCAAAAATCATCCAAGTTAGAACGTAAAGAAGAGAAAGAGGCGCCAGTTTCTTTCAAGTACAAGCAGAAGTGTTCTTCGAGGTTCAGCCCTAAAACCCAAAGGATTTCTCCGTAGATTTTGTCACCAGGTATGTGGGATTTCACTAGTGGATTCCTTTCATCCACTAGGTCCCTAGAATTCAATCAGTTCCTTGATTCCACATAACTTGTTTAGACCTAGGGGTTGTAAAATCTTGGGAATTGTGGTGATTTCGGTTGCTATAGTATCCATAGTCGAAGTAGCATGTTTTCTTGGAAACGTTGCTTAATTCCTTGTATAAAAATCAGAACCCTAGTTTGTGCAAATTCTCTTAGTGCATTAATTATACTTGCTAGGTCAGTTAAACAGAAAATCATGCTCCAGATTTTGAATGTCACATTCTCAGTATATAAATGTTGCATTCTTAGTTAGCATGTCAGTATTTTGAGCTATTCAATATTTAGTGCATTTTAGCTTCATATGTATTCAACTGGAAGTATACTTAGCATTGAGTTGGACTACGATTCAGCGTACCCTCATAGTCCAGAATTATGTGCCCGCGTAGGATTTTAAGTCCCCTCTGTTGGCCATTAGATTTAGTGATCATGCCACAGTCATGCCTCTATATCCCTGGCAAGGTTTATTGGGTCCTCTCAATGAGGTGTATACATCGGACTCCAAGTTTAGCTCACACAGTTTATGTCGGTGCTTCCCATGGTAAGGTATATTGGGTCCTCTCAATGAGGCATATACATCGGACTCCACGTTTAGCTCACACGATTTATGTCGGTGCTTTCAATATCTATCTATCTATCTATATATAGTATTCAGTTCAGCATGTACCTTCATGATTAGTACTTGGTCATTCCATTTAGTTAGTTTTTTTCAGTTATACTTTAGTACATAACTATATCTTTGTTCAGATTATATCATTGCTCAACTATGTATTTTTCAGCCAATATACTTGATTCAACTTAGTATCGATATCCTGCATGCTTAATACATTCCAAGTATTAACACATACTTTGCGCTACATTATTTTATGATGTAGGTTCAGGTACTCAGCATCCAAATCATGCATAGATCGATTCTCGATCCACATTAAACAACTTTAGTGGTGAGTCCTCATATTCTGAGGACAATATATATGCTTTCATTTTAGTCATTATTTTTAGTTTCAGTCTTGCTAGAGTTATCTAGGGGATGTCCCAGCAACTCAATTCAGTTAAAGGCTTTTCAGACATAATAGTAGATCCAACTTGAGTTGTTAAGTGGTTGTTTCAGTTATCACTAAACTTTTATGGTTTCATATTTACATTCAGATTATTTGGGTTTTGTCCCCATTCCAGATATTTATTGATTTAGCTTCCGCATAGTTCATGCTTTACTTAGTTACTTTCAATATGCTTATGATATGCCAGACTCAGAGTTAGCTTGGGCTCACTCATGATCCTAGGTCCGTGTTATGTCAAGGGGGTAACCTTGGGGCGTGACATTAGGTTATAACACGAAGAAGGAAGAAAGAAAAGAAATTTCCTAGTGTCTTGTATCCCTATGAACAAAAGTATAGATGTCTTTGTACCATTCCGTAAGACTTCTCACTTTTCTAGACCTATTTTGATATGACGAGATCAACGAATCTAGGACTTTGATATCAATTTTGTCATGATTCAGATCCGTCGTGAGTGACTCCCTCACTAACCTTCGATGGGAGAACCAACTATCTACTACCACCCTAATAATTAATCAGGCTCAACCCAATAATTTAGATAAGCAAATAAATTTTTAATGTCTCAAAGAAAATTCCATAAAGAAATAATTAAGTCATAACATGAATACGAAAATAACCACCCCTAGAAACTGAAATCATAATACCAAAACATGAATTCCTAGTTTTATAGGGGATGCAACCCTAAAATCAAATGACTAAAAAGAGTCTAAGTCCGTGAAATAGCTAACAAAAAAGTGACGAATCCATGACAGCCTGAACACGTGTGCTCACCTTGGATTCAAATAGCGTTAGGATCACAATTGAGGTTTTGAAGCAACCTCTTGAATATGTCATGTACTTAACAAAGAAAGAACAACTGCAATTTTAGTACATAATCACAGTGTACAGATAGAATCATTGACTAGTTTCACTAAATGAGATATGAATAGGCAACCACAACTTAGTTAGCAGATAATACACAATTATAAACTCAAGCATAACATAACTCGGACGCTAAGTTCTCACCCCGATTTACTATGCACAATAAGCATGAATCACCATAACAGAACAAGTCAATTTGGTTCTCTCATAAAACTCATTCACACATTGTTAATGTATCATCATGGTATCTGTTTCCATTGTTAGTGTACCGATATGGTACCTGTTTCAATAATAGTATGTAGCGGTGTGATACCTATTCTAATAATTGAATCTACCGGCATAATACACGTTCTAATTGTTAGTGTAACGGCATGGTATCCGATCCCATCATCAAGCACACAACACAATCACAACCACAATGAATATCAATCACACTTGTACACTCAACTAACACATTAATTGCATGCAATTAACACCATCTTTTATTTCAAATCATGTTATTTTTTTCCTAACCATATATCATGCATGCAATACTAATTAAACAATTGATAAGCACATATAGCATAAACGGAAAATACAAATAACTATCACCTACCTCGAATCAAGCCTTTGCAGCTATATTGAATTTGAGTTTTCCCCTTTTGTAATGCTTTAACTTGGTCTAAAACAATAATAAAATACAACAATCAATGAAAAATGACCTAACAATATCAAGATAATAATCTAATCTTGAACCCTAGGCCATTCTCATAATCATCCCACCCAATACATGGTCTTCCTACCATTACCCCAAGTTAAATTCTCCCCTAAGGTCACTCAACAAGGATTCTAAGGTCTAAGAATTAAAAGACTAGAGTAATGGAGTAATTAACTTATCTTTAATGATGTCGTTAATGGAAATAGGTTGAATTTCACCCTAGGTCTACAATTTTTCTTAGCAAAACTTAATTGCAGAATTATGAGAGGTTTAGGGAATTTTTTTGCATAAACTCGTGACTAACCCCTCTATAACGGCCCGACCCGCTATAGAGAGAATTAATCTGCCCAAATATAGTATTCTTTCAACCGCTATAGCAGATCGCACAGAGACAGAAACTCGAAACTCCTCCCCAGACTCTCAATTTGCAACACACCTTCGAACTTTGACATTCTAAACCAATCCCTTCATGACAAATTCGATATCGAAAGTTCTACTCACCCCAATTTACTTTCGAAAGACCCTATGAATTCCTTAATATCTTAGCTAATAGAAAACATGATATAAGCTTATATATTCCTAATCCATTTTCAAAACTTCGCTACCACACCTCACTAAGATGTCGTCTAACACTAGCCTAGCCTAAGATTTTCAAGTCACTACCCAATTTTTTTTTTACCCAATTCTTTCACCATGATCCACCCATAACATCCGTAAAGGATCGCTACAATCTCCATCCTAGGTAAAAATCAACCTTTATTTTAAGAAAATGATTTCTCTCCCGTTCCACATTCTATCTTCTCAATTTCTCTCCCAAGTTCAAGAAAAGATAATATGTGTATTCTAATGGTGATAAAACATTAGAATAATGAAAATAAAAACACAGTTCATAGTGGTAACCAAACTTCCTCTAAAGTTTCAATACTTGACAATCATTAGTAGCCGCAATTTAAGAAAAATATAAGATTTAGCTCCTCATAATTTGATTCTTGAAAATACATTCAAGAATTAAAAGAAAAAAAAATAGAAAAGGACCCTAGTATTTCATCCAAACAAGTCTTGTACTACAATTAGAATAGTTAAAATATCTCAAAAAGTATCTTATTTATAGGAGAAAGTGTATAAAATTTGCCGCTCTCAAGTCCGCACAGATTGGCCACAGACTAGTCTACCTGAAGGAGGCAAAAATTCGCTCCCAAGTCCATGGCATAGCCTGGTCGTGGACCTGATTGCCTCACCGAGTAAAATTTCACTTTCTGACTCCGTGGCACTGAGCCAAAATGCGGAGATAAGCTTCACTTTATACTTGTGTTTCTCTTAAGTTTCTTATTCTTTTTCGATCATTATTTGGTCTTAATCTTCATCTCCCAAGTATTTGATCTTCATTTAAGCTCCATTCATGTGCGATTTCACCTGACAAAATACCTAATCACATTTGTTAGCATAAAGACATGATTACAACTTAAACATGCAAACATAAGAAATTTTATTCTCAAATGTAGCCATAATATAGGTCTGATTTTGACTTCTAGACATATAAATATGCCTAAGATCAATTACTTACCTCTAGAGCTTTAGTGGAGGAAAGATGATGAAGAACCTGCTTTGTACATGTAATGACCCGTTTGATCATTTTTTTATTTTTCCATGACACTTATTGTTTTACCCTTACGATATTGACCTGAAGTCTTGTATGATTGTGTTTTGACAATTTGGTTTTGGACTTTGAGTTTGAAGTTGAGAGTTTGGTAAATTTTGAGTTTGAAAGGCAATATTGTTAAGATAGTGGCTTTTGGTGTCATTTGGAGTTTTGTGTATTGGAATGAAATTCTGTTGATTCCATCTGTCCCAAAAAGTGAAATATGATATGTGAGAGTTTCTTATTTCAGATTCAACGTCTTTTTGAGGATTTGAGGTCCTAAGTAGTGAAATTGTGGAATTTTAACCTTTGAGTTTACTTTGGTCATCATCTGGGGTGTAAATGCTCGGATCAGAATTTTGAGAGTTCCATTGGATTCATGGGATTATTATAAGCCTAGGTGAGGTCTTGGTTGAATTTTGAGAGGTCCTGAGCTTGACCTTTTTAGGTGTCCAATTAGTTTCTTGTGGCTTATGTCTGATCAAGGAGGCCTCAGATTCATATTATGACAATTCTTTTGAGTCCAAAATTTCGAGTATAATTAATTTGCATATATGATTTATGTGTACGGGGTTTCAAACAAATCCGAGAATCCTTTCTATGTTGTGAGAGTTGGCTGATTTTCTGGTGTCTGTTGACCTCACTTTTGCGAATGTTAATCCATTTAAGCGAACCTTTACGAAAGTGAAGGGAGCTTCGCTTTTTCGAAAGGATCTACTTAAGCGTGGTTCGCTTTTGCAAATTCCGCTTAAGCAAAATTGAGTCTGATTTTGCGACATCAGAGAGAGTTTTAGGCCTGAAATTTTCGGGTTTAAGTCCCATTTTCCTTTTTTGAGCTTGAGAAACCTTTGGAGGCAATTTGTAAAAGGTTTTCTTGTGCTAAATCATTTGGGTAAGCTTTTACGATTCTAAAACTTCATTGCCCTTTGATTATTAATGGATTCTAACATCAATATTTGGGATTTTGATTAGTAAATGACAAGGGTTTACAAGAACTCAAGTGCTAAACTAAAATGGAGATTTTGAACTGTTTTTGAGTCCTTTTTTGAAATGAGTTTTACGAAGATTTCCTAAAGCCTTGAGTATTATTTTTAAGTAGTAAGTTTCGGATTCAAACCTTATTTTTGGAATTGAGTTTTATTTTGATTGACCCACTTTTCAAAATAATTGATGTGGGTATTGTTGTTTCTGGAAAGTGATTGTGAATAGTTGCTTGTATATAGATCGTGTGGCTTTGGAAGTGATTCAAAAGGGGAATAATCAACTCTTGGAGTGATAATTGAGTGATTTAAGGCAAGTGATCTCCTAAGCCTTGTATTCTAGTAGAATTTGTGTATTCCTTCGTTACTTGTGTATTGTCCACGTGATAACTCTTAATGAATAAAAAGGGACTGAAATGAAAAGGTTGTGTGATGATCATGATATTTGTGAATTTCCTTATTGTAACCCTTATTTATTGATTGATGAAATGCTTGATAGCATGAAAGTGAACTTGAGTTGTATAAATGGTTGTCTCTTCCATGTGGTATTATATTGTAACGACCCAAATCATTGTTAATTAGGAAAAACAAATATTTGAGAAAATCTGGACCACTGATCTGCCAGGGCGGGGTAAGTAGGCGTCAGAGCGAGATAAGCAAGGCAGAACGTAAATTACGAGAAATCTTATTTTCCCCATCTTTCTAAAATACCTAAATAAGTCGTAAAATACCCTAGACAACTCAGAAAAGTTGCTCTAAACTTGGGAATGAAGGAGAAGGAGATTTCTAGTGTGGGGATGACGAAATCTTACAAATTCTTGGCTAAATTCACCGTCACGAACCCGAAAAACTCGAATCAAAGTCAAAATTTCTATACAACTACTTGGCGCCTAGGTAGGTTAGGTTTTTACAATTGAGTAGTTTTAAATCTGTGCTTAATACGTGATATATGCAAATCAATGGTAGGGTTGTGTGTAGACCTTCGTGCACCGGGTAAATTACATGAATAATTCTTAGAGCTCAAAGTATGTGGGTTTATGCCTTGTGAGGAGGAATTGATGAGTTGTTAGAAAAACCTAGAATTGCTATCATGGATAGAATTGGGTCAAGAATGAGGACATGAAATCAAGAGTGGAACTAGATTTATGAATGTATGCTACATCCGGTAATTGAAGTGATGAAATTGAAGAATTTTGATTAAAATCTAATAGGAAATCCTATTGATGAACTAAAGCTTCGTATGGTCAATTATTATATATGTGATGGGGATTGAGGAGTAATTTGTAGGTGATGGTTGTGATTCTATGTTTGTGTGAGGTATGTTTGTTCTTGCTTCATTATGATACTATGTATGTATGAATGTGACAATGTTGATCACACTTGTTGTAAATGAGATAGATGAATATCATTATCATGAAATCATGACTTAAATATATGATCTTGAAGATGTACTTGTGTTTTGTGATTGTGGTGTCTGAATGAGATTGAATTGCCACGTTCCGGCATAACTAACTTGGATCGGATTGCCACACTCCGACATAATTATGGGATCAGATTGCCATATTCCGACATAAGTATAGGATCTAATTGCCACGTTCCGACCTACTAACTGTATGAGTTTGGGTTTCGTGAGAGGACCAATGATGTGATATAAGTGTGAGTTATTCGTTGTTCGTGTACTTGTTGACAATATTGTAGATGCTTGATATACGGTTGTGAGTAAAGCATTGTATTGGTTTGTTTATGTTGTACTTGGTGGACCTGTGCTATGATGATTTGTAGTTGGTTGTTCATGGGTTGTAATGGCGAGGGTAAAGATAGTGTATGTGAAGGAAATTGCTAGATGGATTTCACCTTGGGGGAAAGGAGATTGGGTTAGTGTGAAGAAAATTGAATTAATGTATTATGTGACTATGGTTGGGTAATGCAGCAAGGAAGCAAGGGTATGACGTGAGCGGTTAGTTGAATGGGCGGTGATTGTACTTGGTATTTGTCTATGTGTTTTAAGAATGGTTAAGCCATGATCAAGATTTCGGTGAGAGGGTTGAGTTAAAAAGTTGGTTAGTAATCAGGGTGCTAGTGTATATTAGAGGTGTTTCCAAGTGAGGGTAAATGTGGAGAAACGAGTGGTTATTTCATGATCTTACTAGTTGGTTTCTTATGTTATGTGGTGGGCGTCGGGTTGACCGATGATGCTTACATGTATGTGTGTTTGTACTAATACTACTTTTGCTATGCCCTTTTGACATAGTCTGGATGCAGGATTGGTGATGTGTCATTACGTGAAGACAAAGAAAATATCCAGCAGCTTCAGTTCTTTCTTTCGCATGGTGGGAGTTGTGTCTTTTATTTTATTGTCCAGTTGTACTCTTAGTAGCTCTTGTACCTGTTTAGACTACATCCATGAGAGTTGTTAAATTACTTTTCAAGTTGACTAAAAGTGTGCCTACGAGCATTATTTTATAAAATCGTAGTGTTATGTTTATTTCTATTTTCTTCAAAATTTCCGCATGTTTAATTATTGAGATATGAGGGTTCTTCTACTTAAGTGTTAGATTGAGTGCCCGCACGACCAGGTGGGTTGGGTCGTGACAAATTAGTATCAGAGCTTAGGTTACCAGTCTCCCCGTACAAGAGCAAAATGTGGACTAGACTCCCACGGATTGGTGTGTTGACGTCCACATCTAATCTTCAGGAAGCTAGGAAGCATTCTAGGAAATTATTCCACTTTTTCTCTCCTATCGTGCAAAGTGTCGCTTTTGGTATGAGTTGAGTCCAGTTGGTATCTCTTGTTTTCAATTGGTATCTCAACAAGGTAAACTGGACGTCATGTCACGATTGAAGGAACACAAGCAATATAAATTGAAACTGGGAAGGTTCCAATTGGTATCTAGCCTTAGGGGATATAAGGGGAATGGGTGACCAGTAATGGTCATCTATGGAACAAACTAACTAATAAATTGAAATTGCCTGTGCATTGTATTTTGGTAAACTGCGAATGTGTGATTCTTGTTGTTTGAGTTAACTGCAGATATGAAGTTGTAATTGCTGGAATATTATGAGATGAATTCATGGATTATATATGTGTGCTTGAACCTTTAACATGCGCAATGTGTGGACTAATTTGTGTAAATTATGCAAGTTGTAATGTCTGGGTGTATCCTGGGGGCGTGTGGGTGTAACATTGAATTAATGGGAACTAGTGGGGTACCGTGTCGCTAAGACTGTTTCAGATTAGTTAATGTTTTTCCTAGCTTGGAGTTCTATCCTAGATTGTTGGTTAAGCTGGTTCATATATTGTAGTTGGAGTTTTCATTTTGATGGCCTGATAAAATGGGAACCTCGGGAAAAACATAGAAGAATGAGAAAGAACCCAAAAATTATAAGCATGGGTTCTGGTTCTGTCTGAGCCGCTGGGGCGGGATTAATCCTGCCATAGTGAGGCTACCAAAGCGGGATATTCCTGCCAAAGTGGGACAAGGCGAGGCAGAACCTCGACCCAGCCTCCCCTGTTTTTCCTAACTTCAGTTATCAACCCCGAATGAAATTCGAACAATTCCCTGCCAGTCTATCAGTGTTCAGCAATAGGAGTAATAGATTAGAAAAAATCGTAAGGATTAAATAAAAGGCTGCATCAGACAACAAAACAAGCATCTATGTGCTACCAAAACTTAGTAAGTCGAAAGATAAAAAAAAAGTTGTCTAAGACTTTACAAGTCAAGAGGGCAAATAATACCCAACTCAAGAACCCTCAAACAGGGAGGTGTCGGTGTCGGAGCCTAACTTCTCCGGGGGAACCAGGCCGTTCGCGGCCTCCCTCAGCTTTGAAAACTGAACGTAATCATCATCCTCTGCTATGGGCATCTCCTGCCCTGGAGCAATGCAGGTAAACATGATCTTTATCGCCTTCCAGAGCCGAATCGTCAGACGGTCTCTCGACCGGTTCTTCTTCCTCTTGTGGCGCAGCTGGCGATGAGAAACTCTACCTCTAGGGCAGTGCTGGGTAGAACTAGAGTGAAGTCGGCATAGACACTTCCCATCTTCTTCCGGACAGTCTCCAGATCCACTTCAACCCGTGCACTAGAGAGTGGGTCCTCATCATCCGAACCCACGACCGCCTTACTGCTGCTAGCCCTACCGGCTCTCCTTCTGTTGCTCCTAGAAGTAGAACCTGTCCAAACTAAAAGAGGGTGAAGAAGGGGATCCATAGGAAGTACCTCGTCAGCATCAAATAAGGGCATTCCCGCCCGTTTGCATAAAGCAGTGATAAGTCCCGCTAGGTAGAAAGCCTTCTTATTGCCCCGATAGAACATCTTCCACTTCGAGATAATCCGTGCCCCCACGTTCAGTTGTATGCCAGTATGACGCACGCCACCACCAGAGCCCGGGGGAAGGTCATGTCGGTGAGGTTGCTCGACGGGCGGATCCTCCTAGTCACCAAGTGTTACTACCTCTTAGCATCATGTGACAAGTTTGTGCTAGTGATGCCCTCAGTAGTAGCCCAGTAAACCTGATCCCGACACGTAGGCTCGACAAGAGTGTCTCTCAACCACTCCAGATCCATGTCCTTTAGTCGATCCTCGAAAGCATAGTTTGGGACCTCCGGCACCTCTAGTACCTCTTTAATAGCAGTAGCGTTCAAGGGGATGTCAACTCCCCGGACACAGATGACAGGGTAAGGATCATCCTAGTGGACGGTGGGGAGGATAATATAGAACTCCCGCACCTAATTAGCTCTAGCGGCAAGGGGAGCCTTAGTCAACGGGATCCACCCGAACTCTACCAATCGAGCATAGAATACAGGCTCCTTCTCCTCGAATCTGTGCAGCACAAAGCCCCTCTCGTAACAGAAACTCGTGTTTCGATAGTCATGATGTCTCTCTCGACTAGCGGCATCGGGAAATCAGATGAAGGGCAAGTGTTTGTCATTTTGTCCTTCCATTTAGAAGCCTGCAATAAGTGGAATATAAGTTAGAATGCGTTAGGATCGTCAGTGTAAGACAAAAATTTGAGAAAGAGAAAATTTTGGTGTTAAGGGTAAGGTCACTGCCTAACGCATGTCGCCACAGCGGCCATAATCCCGCCCTGCGGGATGAAGATTATGAAGGCCGTCAGAGCGGCCTTCATCTGGGACGAACACTAGGCGCGACAATGGCGTCTTTTCATCCCAAAATCTCTGTTTCATCAGAATTTAAGCAAATCAGAGTATATCAACTACCTTAGGACCTATTTATGCAATTATATTGGTGGAATAACTCCTAAATACCCCTCAAATTCGAGTTTTAAGTAAAGGAACTTTTCCACTTCCCCCACCCATTTTTGTATCGATTTACCCGTATTTCTACAAAATCCTTACTCCCAGGATGTTGTGGAAACATTGGGGACGTAAGGGAAGTGACCATGCTACATTTTTTAATAAATCTAGCAACCTAGTTCAATTTCAAAAACTTCCCCAAACATCATCTATTTTTCGATCAGTTAATCGTCATGCAATTTCGTAATCGAGTAATGAAGTAAGGAGTGAATGGAGAACGAGATTTTACCTTAATTTGACGTTCCGAGCAAACGAGTTGAGAAGGTTTTTTGGGAAGAATTTTGGGAGAATAAGAGGAAATGGGGAAGTTTCATCCTTTCCCCCCTATGTACTGGTTCTCGATCTCCCGCTCTAGCAGGAGATCTATCGCCACAGTGGCCTTGCCTCAACGGGAGGATTGTCGCCCTGGCGGACCAGGCTGGGTAATTTTTAAAATGCATCGATCTTTGTGTGTTGCATCAGAGTTTCTTTTAGTCTTGGATTAGAGTACCTTTTCATGTGTTAATTAACTGAAAAGTCATCATTCATGGTGGTTCCGTGTTTGATCAATTCGGTAGTTGGGAGTGTCCCAAAATTTGAGCGTGTGATGTCCGTAGCCTAGTTGTTCGGGGACAAACAAGGGGTAAATGTGTATCTATTGTAACGACCCGAACCATCATTAATTAGGAAAAACAAAGATTTGAGAAAATTTGGGCCACTGACCCGCAAGGGTGGGCCAGGTGCCACTGGGGCTCCGCCGCCAGGGAGGGGTAAGTTGGTGCCAGAGTGGGATAAGCGAGGTAGAAGGTAAATTACGAGAAATCCTATTTTCGCTATCTTTCTAAAATACCTAAATAAGTCATAAAATACCCTAGAAAACTCAGAAAAGGTGCTCTAAACTTTGGAATAAAGGAGAAATAGATTTCTAGCGTGGGGATGGTGAAATCTTACAATTCTTGGCTAAATTCACCAACACGAACTCGGAAAACTCGAATCTAAGTCAAAAACTCCGTACAACTTCTTGGCGTCTAGGTAGGCTAGGTTTTTACAATTGAGTAGTTTTAAATCTGTGCTTACTACATGATATATATAAATCAATGGTAGGGTTGTGTGTAAACCTTCGTGCACCAGGTAAATTACATGAATATTCTTAGAGCTTAAAGTATGTGGGTTTATGCCTTGTGAGGAGGAATTGATGAGTTGTTAGAAAAACCTACAATTGCATCATGGATAGAATTGGGTCAAGAATGAGGACATGAAATCAAGAGTGGAACTAGATTTATGAATGTATGCTAGATCCGATAATTGAAGTGATGAAATTGAGGAATTATGATGAATTGTGATTAAACTCTAATAGGAAATCCTATTGATGAACTAGGGCTGAGTATGGTCAATTATTATATATGTGATGGGGACTAAAGAGTAATTTGTAGTTGATGGTTGTGATTCTATGTTTGTGTGATGTATGTTTGTTCTTACTTCATTATGATATTGTGTATGTATGAATGTGGCAATGTTGATCACACTTGTTGTAAATGAGATAGATGAATATCATTACCATGAAATCATGACTTAAATGTATGATCTTAAGGATGTACTTGTGTTTTGTGATTGTGGTGTGTGAATGGGATCGGATTTCTACGTTTCGGCATAACTAACTTAGATCGAATTTCCACGTTCCGGCATAACTAACTTGGATCGGATTTCCACGCTCCGACATAATTATGGGATCGGATTTCCACGTTCCGGCATAAGTATGAGATCGGATTGCCACGTTTCGGCATGCTAACTGTTTGAGTTTAGGTTCCGTGAGAGGACTAATGATGTGATATAAGTATGAGTTATTTGTTGTTCGTGTACTTGTTGACAATATTGTAGATGTTTGATATACGATTGTGAGTAAAGCATTGTATTGGTCTGTTTATGTTGTACTTGGTGGACCCGTGCTATGACGATTTGTAGTTGGTTGTTCGTGGGTTGTAATGGCGAGGGTAGAGATAATGTATGTTAAGGAAATTGCTGGATGGATTCCACCTTAGGGGAAAGGAGATTGGGTTAGTGTGAAGAAAGTTGAATTAATGTATTATGTGACTATGGTTGGGTAATGCGGCAAGGAAGCAAGGGTATGACGTGAACGGTTAGCTGAATGGGCGGTGATTGTACTTGGTATTTGTCTATGTGTTTTAAGAATGGTTAAGCTATGATCAAGATTTCGGTGAGAGGGTTGAGTTAAAAAGGGGGTTAGTAATCAGTGTGCTAGTGTATATTAGAGGTGTTTCCAAGAGAGGGTAAAGGTGGAGAAGCGAGTGGTTATTTCATGATCTTACTAGTTGGTATCTTATGTTATGTGGTAGGTGTCGGGTTGACCGATGATGCCTACCAGAATGTGTGTTTGTACTGATACTACTCTTGCTATGTCTTTTTGACATAGTCTGGATGCAAGATTGGTGACGTTTCATTAGGTGAAGACGAAGAAAATCTCCAGCAACTTCAGTTCTTCCTTTCGCATGGTGGGAGTTGTGTCTTTTATTTTATTGTCCAGTTGTACTCTTAGTAGCTCTTGTACTTGTTTAGACTAGATCCATGTGAGTTATTAAATTACTTTTCAAGTTGACTAAAGTGTGCCTACGAGCATTATTTTATAAAATCGTAGTGTTATGTTTATTTCTGTTTTCTTCAAAATTTCCGCATGTTTAACTATTGGGATATGAGGGTTCTCTTACTTAAGTGTTAGAGTGGGTGCCCGCACAGCCCGGTGGGTTGGGTCGTGACAAATATTGCTTGTGTGCATTGATTATTGAACACTGTGATGAGACATGTGATAGTTTTGATGCCGAGGTCTTTGCCGGCAAGTGTTTATCATGCCGAGGTATTTACCGGCGAGTGTTATGATGCCGAAGTGTTTGCCGATGATTGTTATGATGTCGAGGTCTTTTCCGGCGATTGTTATTAAGTCGATGGGAAATAGTTCCGGCTAGTGATATAAATCCAATGGGAAATGGTTTCGAGTAGTATGGGAAATAGTTCCGGCAAGAGGTTGATAATTGTGATTTGATGCATTTCTATGCTTATGTGATTGATGTACTTATTGTGTGTGATTGATGTACTTGACATTGATGTTGGCTTACTTGATTCATTTTGTTCTTGAATTGTGACTATCGAACTGTGAATATTGAGCCTTGTGAGCCGTGTATTGTAGAACTGTTAGATTGGACTGATTTTTGTGCAGGTTGTAGTTTGAGGAGGTTCAATTAGAGTGTAAGGGGTACTTGATTTCTAGCTAGATGTCTTGTTTATTAGGTTGCTTACTGGGTACCGTGTTGTTGGTATTCACGGCCTTGCTTCTACACTTGTGTAGGTTCTGAGCCTAACCCGTGCGATCTCTTTCTCCTCCTTTTGATTTCAAAGCTTGTCAAGGATTTGAAGAGGTAACTGCTTGTCACTTCGGTGGGCCCTCTTTTTTCTTTTCTTTATACTTTGTTCTATTTGGGAAACAAAGACTGAGACTTGCACTTATTTCTTAAATTACGCACTTTATGTATTTAGGGGCTTGTACACATGACAACCAGATTTTGGGGGTTTTAATAGAAAGAATTGACGAGCAATTTATTTTATTAGAAACTATATTCATTAACCTTTCATTTGATATATATATATAGATCATCACATAACTTATCAAAGTCTAGGAGATATACTCATTAAAAGTTGACCCTTTGAGAAAAATTCATTTTTAATATCGCTTTCTGCAAATGTATATCTAAAGCCCTTATATCAAGCATTGCCACTTAACTTAGCTATTAAAACTTTTACTAACCCGTAACCTTTTAACAACATAGTAAACACCATAATATGTTGATCTCTTACCATATCTACTCATTCTTGACCTTATTTTTGCGAGGTCATACAAATTCATCGACATTTAACTAGGGTATACCAATAAGCTAGACAAAATTACATTTCCTTTTCTTTATATTTGTACTTGTGAAATACACATACATATAAATATACTATCCATTGAATGAGAAATACACACAACATTTCCCAATTCTCTTCTATATATATATATATATATATGTGTGTGTGTGATAGAAAGTAACAAATTAAGAAATTATATATTGGGGAGATAGCTGGAAAAGAATAAGATTCAGCTTTTCAGCAAGAGAGACAACACAGACCAGCAATGGCTTCCATTTCTGAGATCACTCATTAAAAAAATTCTCTTAGGTACAAGCATTTGAACTTTTGAAGTATAAGTATACTACTTGCTTAAATAGAGTTACGCTGGTATTAGTAATAAAATAATTAGTTATAAGGAAAATTTTCATTATACTAAAAATGATCTTTAGAATCAAATGTTTAATTGATGCTAAATATGTATTTTTAGCAGCAATTTACACTCTTTGTAGTTATTTATCCATAAAGCCTATATCGACAGACGTGGAGCTAGGTGGGGGTGCATGGGTTCGGACGAACCCAATAGCTTTTCCGTAGACCCCATATTTGTAATAGAAAATTAATTAAATATATATGTATATTAATTTGTGAACCCTTAATAAAATTGATTGACAACTATTGAAGAAATTTAGAACCCCAAACTCTTACGCCTCTGTATATCGACACATTGAATCTAAACAATTAACTAATACTAGTAAATGTTTTAGCACTCTTTCTAATGAATATACTTGCTGCCGCTAAATGCGATTTTTGATGTAGTGTTTATGTATTATTATATACACAATTTAGTTATTCCATCTTCTATTCTGCATAAAATAATACAAGATTTCCTCATAAATTATACTTATCCAGGTCTCTAAATAGAAAATCATAAAACTATATTAATTTTATATATGAATAATTTACCTCCTAACCAGCTACATATCAAACATGATATCACTTATACATAATTTTGACTCACTTTCAAATCAGCTACCAAACGACGTCCCCAAAATTATTTAATTAGATAAGTCTTTTTGAACTTTTGAAGTATAACTCTACTACTTGCTTGGATAGAGAAATGATAGTACAACAAAGTTGTAGAAATAATTAGTAAATTAATTAGACAAGTCATTAGAGAAAACAGGACAGTTGGTTTGCAGGGAGGGTGGGAAGCACATGCTCCATGCTTCTGAATAGTAAAAGCATTTGGGAAAGGGTGAATTCTGAGATATCAGAGGAGGAAGGGAATGTTTTCTGTGGTTCTTGGGTTTAGTGCTTATTTTAAAAGAAAAAAAAATGTCATGTATTCCAAAACCCACCCTTTTATGTCATTCATTTCTTTATAATTGCCTATTAATTAATCACTTGGCTATTTTGATAGCTAGTTTGAATATGGGTTGTACATGTATTGAATTTCACATAAGTAATATACTATGTTTGGTAGCTGATTAGAAGATAAATTATTCGTCTATAAATTAGAATTGTGTTTGATTTGCTATTTAGAAATTCGTATAACTAATTCGTATATAAGTTACGAAAGAATTTAAATTCAATTATTTTATACAGGATAGAAGATGAAATAACTGATACTTGTATAAACATAACTAATACATGCATACAATAATACATAAATCTCCTGTAACTAATCTCTATATCGCTAATACTTGTATAACTCTTATCAACAATGTATATGTTGCTACTTCTTCGGTTTTAATTGGTTTATCTTACTCTAGTTCGTAGGTTTAAAAAATATATCACTTTCTATATTTAATACTCTTTTTATCTCAATTTATGTAACACCCTTTTCAAAAGTTTTTATTTTTTTCTTAAATTTTATGTTAAGCCAAATGGTGTCACATAAATTGGAATGGATAAAATAACTCTTTTCAACAAACATCATACATGATATATTAAAGACCACAAAATTTAAAGAATATTTATATAAAATTTGTTAAAAACTAAGACAAATAAATTAAAATGAAAGGATTACTGCAAAGGCAAATTATAAACTAAGGCTGGATGGTAATATAATTATTCTTTGCAAAGGCAAATTATAAACTAAGGCTGGATGGTAATATAATTATTCTTTTACCAATCGTACACATATTTCAACATGTATACCATTGTTAATTACTCACTTAAGGAAAAAGATATGGGTAATTCAATAAAATAATACTACAAAAATTTAATAATTCATAGATCAATATTCTCAATACTAGTAAATATCATATGAAATTCTTAATGAAAAGAAGTTAATTAGTAAGATAATTAGATATCTAATCAAACATGAATTGAGTGCAAAAAAAGAATTTACGAATTCCAAGCAAGGATTAGATGCCCAAAAGACATTGAATAAAAGCTAAAAGGGACCTTTATGTGATATCTGGAAAAAGAGATAACTTTTGTGATAATTTTGGGGACTGACATTATTCCCCACCCCCACCCCCCCAACAACCCACCCACCCCACAAATGCAATTTTTTATATAGGTGGAACATGTATTTGTTTCATTAATTAAGTCAAAATATTACTATTGTTAAACAAAGAAGGATATATTCTAAAGTATAAACATTGCTTAACTTTTTGATGCAACGAATAGTGTAAAGGATTTTTTTTTTCATTATCAAGTTACTTCAAGTATAATTACAATTAACAACTCATATAATGATAAGTAAATATAGTTAAGGAGGGGAATCAATCTACTACGATTAGAATCTTCTATCTCAATTTATATATGTGTTAATTATAATTCTCTTTTTATTTTTTTTAAATGCCATACTTTTTGTTTAGAAATAATATATTTCTCAATTTACTTTAATAAGATGATTATAGCCAAATATATATAATAAGTAACTTGTTTTAATTTATGTAATTTTTAAAAATCTTTCCAAAATTTCTTGATATTTCTACGGTTGGATCAAACACTGCCACATAAATTATGACAAGTAATATCATATTAAAATAATTGACTTTGCAGGTCACTTACCATTTTTTCTTAGTTTTACTCGAAATTTTCGTTTTTACATATAAGAAATCTTGAAAGAAAATAAAAGAAAATAAAAGAAAGGGTCATTTTCTTCTAGTCATTTTGTTAGTGGCGAGGATATATTAATTCTGACATATAATTTTCACCTCTCTTCCTAGGAACTCCCACCCTTTTTTTACTCCCTTGATGACTCAAACTCACAATCTTCTGATTGAAAATGAGAGGTACTTACCATTCAAACAACTCTCTCCTAGATTATACTATAAATAGAGATGTGCAAGAAGAATATAATATAAATAAAATACTATGTCTACAAGTGACTTACCACCATCTATTTTACCTCTATGGAAAAAGAAAAAGAAAGAATTTTTTTTTTCTTCCCTTACAAGTTTCCAAACAAAGAGAATTAATGGAAAGTGAGATTCGCAGGTAGCTAAGTATTATTCTCCTTCTTGTCCCTTTTTATGATATTTTGTCCATCATAAAAAAAAAAAAACATATAGTATATATATATATATATATATGTATATTACTAGAAATTTTTCTTCTGCTGGTCTATGGATAGCTCTATCTCTATTATTTCAAGAAAACATGTTTTTTCTTCTCAAAAATATCACTAAAACATATCTCTCTTCTTTTTTCTATGGCTTACATTAAAGAGATCAAGGTAATTTTCGGCGATATCTCTTTCTTCTCGAGGATATCAACATGACTATGATCAATCCTTGTGAAAACATTTCTAGAGAGAATTTAATTCGAAGGAGTACTAGTGCTTATGGTTTTGGTTTAGGTGATTACGAGAGTAATTTTAATCTTATGAACCGATTAGATGCAGAAGATGATGAAGAATATTATGTGCAACGAGATAATTCATATGTTTTAGGGTCGGATCTAGCAGTAATGGCTGAAGATGAGTCAAGAACCGGAAGTATTAATGAAACCGGTTCGAGTTCCAAAGATAACAATAATGATAATACTAACAACAAAAACCACAAGGAAGAGGAAGACGAAGAGGAAAAAGGGTGGCTTCAGTTAAGTATTGGTGGGCATACATATATGCCCACCAATAATAAGCCAGAAGAGAATTCTAGAAGATCACCAGGTGGAGGCGGATTAGTGGAACTTGATCTATTGCCAACTGTCAGTTCCCAACAAGGGAAACCAACAGTACATATAAATGAATTTCGAGCACCACCACCACCACCACGAAGATATCAACAACAGTTTCTGACTACTAGTACTCCTACTTCTACTACATCATCGTCTTTGTTTTTACAACAATACCCAGGGATGGGTGTAGGAAGTAGTTCTACGACAATGTTTCCACAACAACAACAAGAGATTATTAATTGGGGTTTTAGACCTATGACCGCGCCAATCCAACAGAATATGAATCTGTCTCTAGTGTCATCCGGTTCACATTTTGGTCCTGG
>JAJOOR010028189.1:0-17771 GCA_036250505.1 Solanum acaule | reverse complement strand
TCCTTACAATAGACCCAACTTTCATTCATTAGCATTAACTCCCATTCTTTTCATTCATCCTTCACTAGGTGTGGGAGTAGGTAAACATAGTCTATCCTAACCTCACCTTCATTATAAGTCATTCAAAGAAGACAACAACCAAGCATAACACAGAAAGTCTCTACACAAGGTCACCTTTCATGCTCTTAGACCATACACAAATTTACATCATATCACATTACCTTCACATAATCAACATTACTCAAAACAACAACCATCCAACTTTACCTACAAGGTCATGATCGCAGCATGCTTATAAAGTAAATACCTCCCCACTTTCAAAGGGATCAAACCTTACAATTCTAACATCTACAACATATACATACATACATATATATATATATATATATATAATACTAGAATCAATAATCTATTCACAACTTCATCGTCATCATAAACCTTAGGTCACAATTGCCCATTCAAGGCCAACACCCAATGTAACCCAATTGACCATCAATTCCTCATAATTCAATATAGAACAATACATAAATCAATAGCCCATAACAATCTACACATTAATATCACATTATTAGCTCATAATCAATAGACCCACTTTAGACCCAAAAATTAGGGTTTCAAGATATGCAAGGGTTCAAGGAGTTTTTGACCTTAAAACCATCAATAGTAACATAAATCATCATTTGAAATACTTTCATGCAAGAACCCAAGCTTAGAATTGAAATTGGGGTTTTTAGTGTTTTTGAAAAACATTAAAATCACTTTGATTTGGCTCTTTGATTGAAAGGAGAATCAAAGATGAAAAAGCCCCATACCTTTATGATTAATTTCCTTAGGAATTTGAAGAGAAAATCAGTAGGAACCCATCCCCTAGCTTGAAGCTTCATCCATGGCTTCCATGGAGTTCTAGAGAGAGAATTTATTTGAGAGGAAAGGTTCAATTTGAAGAATGGGGTTTTATTCAAGGTCTTGGGGTTTTAACCAACTTAAAATACCCTAAAATAGGTAAAATAACCGATTATAATAATTCCCCAAAGTACCCAAACTACCCCTCACTTAGTTGGACCTTTTAAACAAGTCAAACTTAAGTTTTATTTTTGCACATTTCGTCGGGAAACAAGTTCGCGACGCAGAGGTGTTCCCGCAAGTTTCTGGAAATTAAATTTCGAGACAGAAGAGTCTGCGATACGTCCGCAACGCAGACCAAACATTTGGCCCTTGGTGGAGCTAGTCCGTGACGTGGACATGCTCCCTCCATGCACATTTTCAAGCTGCCTTGGCAGCTTGTTTGGCCAAGGGTTGGGGGTCCACCTCGGGGACCCTTAGGGTGGTCCCGAGGAGTCGTACCCGAACGTTTTGACCCTAAAAACATTTATTAAGACACTAGGCTCACCTCCACTGATTTTAGACTCCAAACAACACATAAAAACATGCAAGACACACTAGAACACACTAGCACGCAAAAGACTAGTTTCCAAACGTCTTGGTCGTCCCTTGACGTTTGACTTCCAAACTCTTTAAAACTGACTACAAAGGTTATTCTTCATTATTTTAACAATTTATTAATGTATAAAACCCAAGTGAGGCTCTACTTTATCCTACTTCATTTTAAGGGGCGTTACAACCCCAAAGAAACCAAAAATAGCCAAAATGTGACGACCTACGAATGGGGACCTACGCCCCGTAGGTCTATCCACGCCCCGGGGATGGCCTCCGTAGGTCAGGGCCCCAAATGGCAAGCCAGATCCCCAAACCACAGACCAGCAGGATGGGGCGTCACTCCACCTACGATCCGTAGGTCATGGGGCATAGGTCACACCTGTGATCTGTCCCAATTCAGCCAAGTTGAGGGGTGGTTTGGTAAATTCCTAATTAAGTTAGTTTAGTTAATGGACGGTTATTATTGGTTAATTAATGTATTTTAAGGGTTTGTAAAGTATTAAAACACCTTTTCTAATTCATTCTTCCAAAAACACAAATTAGAACCCACCTCTCTTCTTAAAAGTTCTCTCTCTAGGAACCTCCATTGGAGGTGAAGGATTCAAGCTTTCAAGCTCAAGACCTCACCATTTTCACTCAATTTTTTGTGGAGTTCTTCCCTAAAAGGTATGGTAGTCTTCATCCTTGACTTAGTTTCTTTCAAAAAGCCAATTTCAAAAGTGATTTCAAGTTTCCAAAGTTCCCCAAAAACCTAGGGTTTTCAATCTATGCATGGATTCAATTCCAAACGTTTTCAAAAGGCATTTAAATGATGGATCGTGGTTTAATTGATGCTTTAATGGTAAATTAATATGGTTTACCTCTATGAACCCATGTTTACCCTAAAATCCTAAGTTGTGGTTTGTGATTGGGAATTGGTTGATTATGAAAGCATGTTGAATTGTTTATGTTTATATTAAATTAGTTATTGAATCATGTTAATTACCTTATCTATTATAGTATCTTAGATGTTTGGGTTGTGATTGATGTATAGCCTTGAAAGGCAATTTCATGAAGGATCTATGTATGAACATGATGTGAAGGATATGTATGTGATCTCAATGAAAGAACTATGATCATGTTTAGAATGTAATTGTGTTATGATTGAAAGCATACTCTCAATTAACACTCATGAATGATGATGATAGAATTTCAAGGGTTTCTATAAGGTGATGTTATGGCTTGAATTGGTAGGCTTAGGCATCTTATTCTTGTTCAAATGAAAGTAATATGGATTGGTGTATCTTGAATTGGTAGGCTAAGGCATCCTTTTCTTGTATTGATGAATGTGATCTTGAATGAAGTATCTTGAATAGGTAGGCTAAGGCACCCTCTTCTTGTAAAATAAATGTGTATTGACTTAATGAATATGGATCGATAGGACAATGGCATTCCTTTCATAATGAGTAAATGAGCTAATGTAATGACGACTCTTGAATCGATGGACCAATGGCATTCCTTTCTTAATGAGTCAATGTACCATGAATCGATAGGCTTATGGCATTCCTTTCATGTGTATAGTAATGTAATGAGGAACCATGAATCGATAGGCTTATGGAATTCCTTTCATGAGGACTCTAGAGTTATCCTTATAATGATCCATGAATCGATAGGCTTATGGCATTTCTTTCATGTGTAATGATGTAACTTGGGTTGATAGGCCAACCAATGGCATTCCTCTCAAGTACAATAATGTTAAAGAAAATGAACTACTCTATGGGAATGGAGGCTTAGCACCGAGTGGATATGGTAAGATGGAAACTCTCCCAATGTTAGGCTAGGGTTTCAATGAACATCTTCCTATCCCATAACCATGTGCCTACATAGGTCCTAGCTAGTGGATCCACTTAAGCTAAAATGTTACCGGTCCTACCTTAGGCAAGTAGACCACATCTTTACGGTGTGGGGCTATATGACACCAGATTCCATGGTTTGCTCTCATGGTCTATGTCGGTTAAACGCTTATTCCCATCATGTGAGAAGTGCATTATGATTTATTGAGGAGTTCTATGAAGTGTGGGTGGTAGTATGGGATGTCATTCATGTATTGCACAAGTAGGCTTTGAGAGGGTCATAGTGAGTTCTCTAAGGTCTTAATGACTAATGTATGAAAGTGCTCTAAATAAAGCTAATAAATAATGTTGACTCTTATATGTTTTAATGTAATGATGCATGCTATACTTGGATTGTATTATGAGTTACTTCCTTGTTATGACTTATGAAATGCTTATGTCTCTTATGTATGAGTATTGTGTAAAGATGGAAAGGATGAATGGTAATTTCACTTTTGGTGGCCTTAATGTGGTATCTAGTGTGGATGGTGGTATGGGATGCTATTCATACATTGCACAAGGTATGACTTGGTGTTACTTGAGGTGAAAGCTTGATGTAATGAAATGTCTTATATGGTTGATTATGTTCTAATGTGAAGAAACGACTTGTATGTTGGTTATGTTTGAATATTATGCCTCTTATGCTTATGTTCATGAAGTTTTCTCAAATTGGCATAAAAGCATGACTTTCAAATAAAATGTCCGTTTTAAGCATGTTTTGCATGGCTATCATACTTAGTACTTAATTGTGCTAACCCATATTTCCCTTATTTTACTACAAGTGTAGGTTCCGGCAAGTGAGTTGCTTTCTCTCTAGTTCAAGGGATTGGATTGAGATTCTGGCAAAGTGGTATGTCCTCATAGATCGAGGACAAGTACTTTTGATGTTCCACTTCTTTCATGTAATAGACATATGTTAGACTTTCAATTGTAAAGGGCCATGACCCTACTTTTGTTTCGAGATATTATTTTAGATGGCCATGTGAGACAATAGACTTCCGCTGTTTTAAATGAGTATTTTCGATTGTATGGAAATGAGTTTTAATTTCGTACTATTTCTATTATCTATTACAATGACATGCTATGAAGCTTGTATGAGACTTTTCGGAGTCTTGTGTGCCGTGTCGCATCTAGGTAGTAGCCCCGGCTCGTGACAGTACCAAACGACCCCTAAATGTACAAGTATGTAATATAGTTAAATGCAACAATATCTGAACTGAAAAAGGGCAGCAAACAACTCAAGTGAATGTAAAGCAAGTTATAAAGTAAAGGTCATTTAAGTCTCACATTTAAAATAAATAGGGTAAACCACTTAACTGAATAAATATGAATAGTAAAACACTCTTTACTTTGATAGGAAGTTTCTCTAACCGACAACTACCACTATGAGCGTCGTGATGATACAATGTCTTACTCATGTTGCAAGAGCCACCCTCTACCTGTGTTGAAGTATAGAACATAACTGAACTGATGGACACTAAAATGCCTTCTTGAGGAAGTGAGGAGTCGTCTGAATGTTGGTACAATCCGATCCTACACTAGCTACGTAATTTATGGGATTTGATATGACTGAATTGTTACCTATATCAGTGCTCAATACTAATCCCTATATATATATATACTTTGATAGGAAGTTTCTCTAACCAACAACCACCACTATGAGCCTCGTGATGATACAATGTCTTACCCACGCTGCCAGAGCCGTCCTAAACCTTTGTCAGAGTATAGAACATAACTGAACTGATTTTACACTAAAATGCCTTCTTGAGGCAGTGAGGAGTCATCTGAATGTTGGTACGATCCTATCCTACACTAGCTACGCAAATTATGGGATTTGAGTTTACTGAGTTGTTACCCCATATCAGTGCTCAATACTAATCCTTATATATATACATTTATGTATATATATATATATATACATGTATGTATATATATACATGTATGTATATATATATATGTATGTATATATATATATATATATGTATATATATATATATATATAAAAAAAAACTGAAATGCTCATGAAAAATATTCTCTAAGTTGATAGATAATTTCTCTAAGACTTCTTTAAGAAGTGACTGAAGTTGTACTAAGTACTTTTGAATTACTCTGAAAACTCTCTATACTTTTATGAAAATAGTGTTTTCTTTTCAATGGAAAAATGACATTTTGGAACCACTCAAGTCCCGTTAAATTCTCTTTGAAAACAATATTTAAAAATTTTCTCTTAAACTTTCTTTAGTTACCAAAATCAATGTAAGAAACTTACTGGTTCAAAATACTTTTAGCAAAACATAAGTGTACCAGTAATTTTCTTACATTGATTTTGATAACTAAAGAAAGTTTAAGAGAAAAGTTTTAAATATTGTTTTCAAAGAGAATTTAAAGGGACTTGAGTGGTTCCAAAATGTCATTTTTCCCTTATATATATATATATATATATATATATAGTTCATATGGAGCAATAAGCATGAACAATAATTCAAGAAATTCAATGCATGAAGTATCGAAATCTCATAATATAGGAATTTCATAAAGCTGAGGGCAAAACCCTAGATTCAACATGCTATAGACTGAACTGAGATGTAGGGAGTGACAACAAACTAGTCCAACACTATGAATAGTCATACCTTGAAGAAAAAGTTCTTGATGAAATTGGAAGAACACTTGAAAACCCTAACTTTCTCCTCTTGGATCCTTACACTAAGACTTGGAAGCGTTAATGAGAGTAATAGGGTTGATTAATACTATTTAGAACCTTATTTAGGAGTAGAAACGTCAAGGTTTAGGCTTAGAAGGGTTGGGAAAAATCAAAAGTTGATGAGAACCTTCCACGGGCAATCTACATATCGTGGTTTGATCTATGGACCATAGATCCTATCCGTGCAATTCATATTCAATTTTAAGCCTAAGAATTTCATTTTACGAGTCCAAATTGTGACTTGTATAAGTTTCTACAGATCGTAGATCCAATTCGTACTATTGATATTGAATCTTAAGACTCAAAAGTTCATTCTATGGATCCAAATGATGACTAGTAATTATTTAATTAAAATCAGAAAAGGTCCATGTGCCCTTAACTGAACCTGCTAACCCATGACCCACGAGACCTCACTGACGGACCGCGGTCAGGACGACGAACCATCTCGCACGACTGTCATTGATGGTCATAAATCTAAATTTTGAGGTCTTGGACCACAGACCGTGGTCTGACCGACGGTCCATAGGTCAGGCCATGGTTCCTGGACCCTTTGGACAGACTTGGGTGCCCATACCACGGACCAGACCCACGGACCCTGGACCACGCAATTTAAATAGGGGTCCTATATAAAGGATTTCAACCCTCAAATTAGCACATTCAAGTCATTATTTCCAAAACCCCAAAAGAAATCCCAAGTTCTTTCTCCCAAATATTTCTCTCTCTAGAATTTGAAGAAGAAGAAAGAGTTGGAGCTAGGATCAAGGTTGAGTCTCCATTCCTCAAGAACTTGTGGGCTTTGTAATCAAGGTACGATAGCTTTTCATCCATGGAGTCCCTAAGTTTTCCCCAATTAAGAAGATGAAATCCCAAATTTGAGTTAGGGTTTCTTCCAATGTTGTGGGTATTGATGAATGTTGATACAATTGAGTGGATTATGATTTTTTATGCTTGAATTGAGTAGATTCAATGATTTTAGAAAGAAATTACATGTACCCATGTCTAGAAAGATGAAATTGATGTAGATGGGTTTATGCCATGAAAGGAGAATTTATGGGTTTAGATGTATTCAATCTAGGATTGATGAGATATATTAGAATTCAAAACTTATATGTAATGACCCCGAAGGTCATTTTTGAAAATTTTAAATATTCGTTTAACTTGAGTTAATTAATTGATGGGTAATTGTAGATAATTGACATAATCAATAGTTAATGGGCTAAAGTGATCATTTAATAATACTCTAGACCACTTGACCATGGGTTAAAGGGAATTAAATTATTTGGGGTTAATATATGGGTCATAACTGAAAAGGGTAAAGAGGAGGATGTGCAGCTATTGGAAAGAAAAAAAAAAGAGAGAACTCACTACGACAGAGAAACAGAAGAAATCGAGTGAATCAATAAAGTAATCAAACTTTTCTTTTTCAATTTAATAATTATATTGGTTGGATGATTTGATTATTGATAATTGTATGTGTATTGCTGGAACATTGAAAAAGATGAGACAAAATACTTGTTGGGTTGAAAATAAGGCAATAGTAAATTGTTCAACGTGGGTCCCTTGGAAAATATTGGGACTAATTTTAATGAGTAATTAATGTGTAATGATTTCTATACTATGTGTGGATAGCAATTAGGAATTAGGATGAGTAGATACATCGAGAGCGTATGAAATTTTGGGTTCGGGGGTTGTGCCCTTTTCGTGGATGATTGGTAATTTGACTTAAATTCTTATTATAATCATATTATGATTCAAGTTTTGATATATTGGTATATGAAACTAAATATTAGGTATATTGTTTGATATGAATATTGTCAAATTTATGATATTTGGAGGAAATTAAACTTAACCCTAGGCTTAAACTTTAGGAGGGTGATATGTAACGTATTGGTTGACATCAAGAATTAGAAACTGTATTATAGTAATATGGGTGTTGTTAAAATAGAAATCTTATTGTGAATATGTACTTGAATAGATTGCATTGATTTGGAAGTTCAACGGAAGGGGAAGACTCAAGTTTCGGAGTGAATTCTTGATTGATTGAGGCAAGTGGCTTTCTAAACCCTTGTTAAGTGTATGGAATTCGTGTTTTTCCTTGTAATATGTGTTTGGGAGTAATAGGAATTGCCGAATTATTGATGGATTGACTTGTCCATGTTGAATAATTCTAATGATGGAAAAAGGGTAATAAAAGGTAATGTGATAAATTATTGGTGTTTGATGTTTGAGAATGATTTGAAGGCTTATTGCTTAATTATTGATGTTGTATCACGGTTGCATTGTTGTGAATTGTGCCTTGTTATGAAAATGGTCATCTTCTCATTATTTGTGTGAACATGTCATTTGCATTGGTTTTGAGACATGGTTGTAATAAGTGTTATGTGATAACCGGATGTACCATTTTGAGGGACGTATAGCGCAGCGTGTTAGATACTATATATCGAGCGACATATTGTGCATCGCGATGGATACTATTATCGAGGGACGTGTCGCACTCCGCATCGGATGCATGGACATATATGTCCCCAATGGGACTCGAACTGAGAGACAGCGAGTGTGTATCGTTAGGTCAGACATGCATCACTATACTTGACATTGCATTTCATCGCATTGCACATTTTTATCATTGATGAACTTGATCTTATGTGTTGCTGATATTGTGAGTGCCTTTTTGTGGAAGTTGTGATTGATGAATATTGAGTTTGTTGTTAAGAATATGTAATTTCTTAAAGTGTTGTTGTTGAGCTGGGTGTTATGTAAACTGTGAACTGTTAGGTTGGGGTGGTTTTATGCATGTTGTAGTTGTGGAGGTTCGGATGAGGTGTAAGGAGTACCCATATTTTGTTCCCTGAGCTTGTGTTTAGAGGTTTACTTGTTGGGTACCATGTGGTTTAGTACTCACCCCTTGATTCTATAATTTTTTGTAGGTTACAAGCCCGGAGTTTCGTGATACCTTCTATTCTCTTCGTTTTTTGAGGCTTTCTATGGAGATTTGTGAGGTAGTTGTTTGTCATCTCAGCGGACCTTTTACTCTTGTTTATGATTTTGTTTTTACTTGAAAGACAACGTCATTTGAGACTTACGTATTTCATTTCGATTCTAGTATTTGCATTAGAGGCTTGTGCACGTGACAACCAGGTTTTGGGGATTTAGTTAAGTTGAATTGTTATCCGTTTTAGTAATTGTTATTAAACTGGTATTTTTATTTAATTTCCGCAATTCATAGAAATGGTTAGGTTGTAGGATGACTTGTCTTGGGGGGATAAGAGGAGTGCCATCGCATCCATTTTTGGGTCGTGACAAAATGGTATCAGAGCCCTAGGTTCATAGGTCTCACGTGTATACAAGTCGAGTTTACGTAGAGTCTCAAGGATCGATACGGAGACATCTGGACTTATCTCTTAGAGGCTATGAAGACTATTAGGAAACTTTCTTTTTGTTCATTCTTTCTCATCGTGCCTGGTTACCTTTCCTAGTACTGAGTTATTGTATATTCCTTTTAGACATATGACGAGGACTAGAGCTACTGTTACTGGTGGTAGAGGGGAGGCACTTCCCGAGACAGTTGTTGAGGCCTCAGTTAGGGGTAGTGGTAGATCCAGAGCTACAGGTCATGCTCGTGGAATGGCACTAGCCAGAGGTCGTGCCCGTTGGAGCAGCACAAGTGAGGGACTGTGCTAGAGAGGTCTCTCTAGAGCCTAAGATTGATGACAGTGAGGACCAGGTTCCTCCAAGGACTGCAACCACACCTTTGCTTCAGGATACATTATTGAGGGTGTTAAGTGTGCTTGAGAGCTTTACTCAGGGTGGTGGCGTGACCGCCACACCACAAGACTCTCAAACTAGAGAGGAGACTCAGACCCAAGAGCAGCAGCAAGCTCCAGTTATTCAGGATGGAGTGGGGCAGCTACAAGTGGATCCCATGGTTGAGAATGATCTTGCACCAGAAGTTGTAGGTCAAGGTGCACCATTAGTTGTTCTGACAGAGGATGAACAGCGTAGGTATGAGAGATTTTTAAAGATGGACCCACCTTAATTTCAGGGTGGGAAAAGTGAGGATGCTCATGAGTTTCTGACTACATGCCGAGAGTTGCTAGAGGTGGTTGGATTAGATGAGTCACATGGGGTTCAGTATGCTACACTCCAACTTCGTGGGCCAGCGAGAGGTGGTGGAGAACTTATTCAGGGTCCTTACCAGTTGGATCTCCTCCAGTGACATGGGAGATATTTTCCAGTGCCTTTCATGACTGTTTCATCCCTTGGAGCATGAGAGATGAGAGCCCTTTGAGGTTTGAGAATCTGAGACATGACAGCTTATCGGTTATAGAGTGTGAGGCCCATTTTTGCCAGTGATTAGGCATGCTTTGGCCATCATTCCAGACGAGACGGAGAGGATTCATAGATTCATGAGAGGGCTGACTTTCTCTATCAGATCGGCTGTGTTTAGGGCATCTCGAGAGGGGGCTTCTTTCCAGTCCATTACGAGCACCGCTAAAGAGGCGAAATTGATAGAGAGAGAGGAGTTTGGGGACCCTAAGAGGGCTCGTACATCAGGTCAGTTTCATGGTGCCTCATCTGGAGGCAGGGGATCACACAGAGGGGGTGGTTCCTTTCAGCATAGGGGACCCATTCATGCATCGATGCCGACATCCGAGGGTGGTCACATGCCTCAGGGTTCTTATAGCGCGGGTCAGGGTTCATACGATTCACAACAGCGACCTATGGGGCGAGGCAATTATAGTGGGTTTTTAGGGTCCGCACAGCAGTTTCTAGGTCAGAGATTTTGCTTTACTTATGGAGATCCAGATCACCTGATGTGACAGTGTACTTCCCAGAGGGGTCATGGAGGGCCCCAACCTAATTCTTCATTTCAGGCTAGACCACTGGTACCACAGGGTAGAGGTCGAGAAAGAGTTTAGTTAGGTAGAGGCGGTAGAGCTTCTAGTAGTGGTACTGCAGCTTAGCAGAGTAGGGGTAGAGGTACCACCTAGGCTGGAAGTGGTAGAGGGGGCCACTGTTATTCTTTCCTGGAGAAACCCGAAGCGGAGACTTCTGATGTTGTTATTACAGGTATCATCCCAATATGCCATCAATCTGTATCTGTATTGTTTGATCCAGGGTCTACATTTTCTTATATGTCTACCTATTTTGCTGCTGAATTTGATATGATATGTGATAGCATGACCATACCTATTCGTGTTTCCACACCCGTGGGTGAGCCCTTAGTGGTGGATCGAGTGTACCGATCCTGTCTTATTTCTTTGGCGGGGTATGACACTTGGGTACACTTAATCATTCTGGGGATGGTAGACTTTGATGTTATCTTGGGTATGAATTGGCTTTCTCCTTATCATGTTATCTTTGATTGTAATGCTAAGATTGTGACTTTAGCAATGCCTGGTTTTCTGAGGGTTGAGTGGAGAGGTGCTAGTGGCTCTTATCCTAGCAAGGTCATCACATTTATCCGTGCTCAGAGATTGGTAGAGATAGGGTGTTTGTCTTACTTAGCTTTTATCCGGGACACTAGTGTCGAACCACCTTCCATGGATTCTGTTCCCATGGTTCAGGAGTTTATCGATGTATTCCCTTCGGATATTCCAGGTGTTCCTCCCGATAAGGATATTGATTTTGCTATTGATTTGGAGCCAGGCACTAAGCCTATTTCTATTCCTCATTACCGTATGGCTCCAGCCGAGTTGAAAGAGTTGAAGGATCAGTTGCAAGATTTGTTAAGTAAGGGGTTTATTTGCCCTAGTGTGTCACCTTGGGATGCCTATGTGTTATTTGTGAAGAAGAAGGATGGGATTATGAGGATGTGTATTGATTACAGACAGGTGAACAAGGTAACAGTGAAGAATAAGTATCATCTTCTGCGTATTGATGGCTTATTTGATCAGCTATAAGGGGAATCATTGTTCTCTAAGATTGATTTGAGGTTCGGATATCATCTGTTGAAGATTAGGGCATCAGATATCCCCAAGACAGCTTTTCAGACCCGGTATGGGCATTATGAGTTCCTAGTGATGTCATTTGGGTTGACTAATACCCCTACAGCATTTATGGAGTTGATGAATGAGGTGTTTCGACCATACCTTGATTCTTTTGTTATTGTCTTCATTTATGATATTTTGGTTTACTCCAAGACTGAGGAGGACCATGTCCGACACTTGAGGATTATACTTCAGAGGTTGAGGGAAGAGAAGTTGTATGCTACGTTCTCAAAGTCCGAGTTTTGGCTTAATTTTGTGGCATTCTTGGGAGACATGGTGTCCAAGGAGGGTATTAGAGTAGATCCGGACAAGATTAAGGCAATTAGAGGGTGGATGCGACCTACTTCTCCTACCGAGATTCAGAGTTTTATGGGATTGGCAGGCGAGATTCAGAGTTTTATGGGATTGGCAGGCTATTACTGACGATTTATTCAGAGTTTCTCTACTATTGCAACTCCATTTACTAGATTGACTCGACAGGGTATGGGTTTTCAGTAGTTTGATGAGTGTGAGGAGAGCTTTCAAAAGCTCAATACTTTGTTGATTTTGGCTCCTGTGTTGACTCTACTTGAGGAGGGTGTAGACTTTACTGTGTATTGTGATGCTTCAAGAGTCGGATTGGGTGGTGTATTGATGCAGAAAGGGAAAGTGATTGCTTATGCTTCCAGACAGTTGAAGTCCTATGAGAAGAACTACCCTACTCATGATTTGGAGTTGGCGGTTGTGGTATTTGTACTTAAGTTATGGCGTCATTATTTGTATGGGGTGCATTGTGAGATCTTCACTGATCATCGGAGTCTTCAGTGTATCTTTAGTCAGAGGGATTTGAACTTGAGGTAGCGAAGATGGCTTGAATTGTTGAAGGACTGTGATGTGACCATTCTATATCATCTGGGGAAGGCCAATGTTGTGGCCGACGCTTTGAGTAGGAAGACTCCTAGAATGGGGAGTCTTGCAGCGCTTAGTATTGTGGAGAGACCATTTGCTAGATATGTTCAGATATTAGATAACAGTCTTGTCCGGTTGAAGATTTCAGAGGAGAGTGATGGGATGATGAGGCTCGATCTTGTTTAGTCAAGCAGATCTGTGAGCACCAATTTGACGATGAGAAGTTATGTCTTATTCGATACAAAGTGTTGAGAGGGGATGCCAAGGAGGTTGTCCTTGATTCTAATGGTGTCTTGAGGATCGGAGGAAGGATTTGTGTACCCAAGACAGGCGAGTTGATTAGATTGATTCTTGATGAGGCCCATTATTCTCGATATTCTATCCATCCGAGAGTGGCGAAGATGTATCATGATCTGAGTCAGCATTATTTGTGGTGTGGGATGAAGAGGGATATTTCAAACTTTGTTTCTAGGTGTTTGACTTGCCAATAGGTCAAGTGTGAGCACCAACGTCCCGGGGGTGTATCTCAGAGGATGCATATTCCTACTTGGAAGTGGGAGCGGATCACTATGGACTTTGTTGTGGGTTTGCTTACCACAGTGGGTGGTTATGACTCCATTTGGGTTGTTGTTGACAAGCTAACCAAGTCTGCCCAATTCATTTCAGTTCGGGTGAAGTATACGGGAGAGAAGTTAGTTGAGCTATATATCAGTCAGATTGTGCGACTACATGGGGTTCCGGTTTCTATTATATCAGATCGAGGTACATTATTTACTTCTCATTTCTGGAAAGCATTACAGCATGGTTTGGGTACTCAGTTGTATATGAGTATGGCTTTTCACCCTCAAACAGATGGTCAGTCCGAGCGGACGATTCAGGTGTTGGAAGACATGCTTTGAGCTTATGTGATCGATTTTGGTGCTAGATGGGATCGACATTTGCCCTTAGCAGAGTTTGCCTACAATAACAGTTATCACTCTAGTATTCAGATGGCCCCATTTGAGGTGTTGTATGGCAGACGGTGTAGATCTCCGATCAGTTGGTTCGATTCGATGGAGATGGACTCTTTGAATACAGACTTGCTTAGAGATGCTATGGAGCAAGTCTATATGATTCATTATAGACTGTTGACAGCTCAGAGTCGACAGAAGAGTTATGCAGACTGGAGGGTTAGAGTTTTAAGAGTTTATGGAGGGTGATCATGTTTGGCTTAAAGTGTCACCCATGAAGGGTGTGATGCGGTTCGGAAAGAAGGGCAAGTTTAGCCCTAGATTCATTGGACCTTTTGAAATTGTGAGCCAAGTCTGAGAGGTGGCATATAAGTTGGCCTTGCCACCTAGTTAATCGGTTGTTCATCTTGTTTCCCATATCTTTATGCTTCAGAAGTATATTCCAGATGAGTCTCATGTGCTTTCTCTTGATTAAGTGGAGCTGGGTCCAGATTTGACATTTGAGGAGGAGCCTATAGCTATATTATATAAGCAGGTTCGAAATCTTAGGACCAAAGAAACTGCTTCAGTCAAGGTGCAGTGGAAGCATCGTTCAGTTGGGGAGGCGACTTGGAAGACAGAGTCTGACATGCGTGCCAGATATCCTCAGCTTTTCGAAACCTCAGGTACTTGCTTTTACTTTATGTTCGAGGACGAACATGGTTTTTAGTGGTGGATAATGTAATGACCCGAAAGGTCCTTTTTGGAAATTTTGAATATTCGTTTAACTTGAGTTAATTAATTGATGGTTAATTGTAGATAATTGACATAATTGATAGTTAATGGGCTAAAGTGATCATTTAATAATACTCTAGACCACTTGACCATGGGTTAAAGAGAATTAAATTATTTGGGGTTAATATATGGGTCATAACTGAAAAGGGTAAAGAGGAGGATGTGCGGCTATTGGAAAAAAAGAAAAAGAGAGAACTCACTACGACAGAGAAACTGAGGAAATTGAGTGAATCGGTAAAGTAATCAAGCGTTTCTTTTCCAATGTAATCATTATATTGGTTGAATGATTTGATTATTGATAATTTTATGTGTATTGCTGGAACATTGAAAAAAGAGAAGACAAAATACTTGTCATAAATGGGTTGAAAATAAGGCTATAGTGAATTGTTCAACATGGGTCCCTGGGAAAATATTGTGACTAATTTTAATGAGTAATTAATGTGTAATGATTTCTATACTATGTGTGGACAGCAATTAGGAATTAGGATGAGTAGATACAGTGAGGGAGTATGAATTTTTGGGTTCGGGGGTTGTGCCCTTTTCGTGGATGATTGGTAATTTGACTTAAATTCTTATTATAATCATATTATGATTCAAGTTTTGATATATTGGTATATGAAACTAAATATTAGGTATATTGTTTGATATGAATATTGTCAAATTTATGATATTTGGAGGAAATTAGACTTAACCCTAGGCTTAAACTTTAGGAGGGTGATATGTAACGTATTGGTTGACATCAAGAATTAGAAACTGGATTATAGTAATATGACTGTTAAATTAGAAATCTTAATGTGAATATGTACTTGAATAGATTGCATTGATTTGGAAGTTCAATGGAAGGGGAAGACTTAAGTCCCGAGTGAATTCTTGATTGATTGAGGCAAGTGGGTTTCTAAACCCTTGTTTAAGTGTATAGAATTCATGTATTTCCTTGTAATATGTGTTTGGGAATAATGGGAATTGGTGATGGGTTGACTTGTCCATGTTGAATAATTCTAATAATGGAAAAAGGGTAATAAAAAGGTACTGTGATAAATTGTTGGTGTGTGATGTTTGAGAATGACTTGAAGGTTTATTGCTTAATTGTTGATGTTGTATCACGGTTGCATTGTTGTGAATTGTGCCTTGTTATAAAAATGGTCATCTCCTCATTATTTGTGTGAACATGTCATTTGCATTGGTTCTGAGACATGGTTGTGATAAGTGTTATGTGTTAAGAGGATGTACCATTTCGAGGGACGTATCGCGTGCCGTGATAGATACTATATATCAAGGGACGTATCGCGCACCACGATGGATACTATTATCGAGGGACGTGTCGCATACCGCGATGGATGCATGGACAGATATGTCCCCTATGGGTCCTGGACTGAGAGACAGTGGGTGTGTATCATTAGGTCAGACATGCATCACTATACTTGACATTGCATTTCATCGCATTGGACATTTTTATCATTGATGAACTTGATCTTATGTGTTGTTGATATTGTGAGTGCCTTTTTGTGGAAGTTGTGATTGATGAATATTGAGTTTGTTATTAAGAATATGTAATTTGCTAAAGTGTTGTTGTTGAGCTGGGTGCTATGTAAACTGTGAACTGTTAGGTTGGGCTGGTTTTTTGCAGGTTATAGTTGTGGAGGTTCGGATGGGGTGTAAGGAGTACCCGTATTCTATTCCCTTAGCTTGTGTTTAGAGGTTTACTTTTTGAAATCGTGTGGTTTGGTACTTACCCCTTGCTTCTACAACTTATTGTAGGTTACGAGCCCAGATCTTCGTGATAGCTTCCATTCTCTTCATTTTTCGAGGCTTTCTATGGAGATTTGTGTGGTAGCTGTTTGTCATCTCAGCGGACCTTCTTACTCATGTTTATGATTTTGTTTTTACTTAAAAGACAACGTCGTTTGAGACTTACGTATTTCATTTCAATTCTAGTATTTGCATTAGAGGCTTGTGCACGTGACAACCAGGTTTTGGGGATTTAGTTAAGTTGACTTGTTATATGTTTTAGTAATTGTTATTAAACTGGTATTTTTATTTTATTTCCGCACATCGTCGAAATGGTTGGGTTGTAGGCTGACTTGTCTTGGTGGGATAAGACGAGTGCCATCACATCTATTTTTGGGTCGTGACATTATAAGATGAATCATTATTAGTAGTGCTTAAGATTGAATCCTATACGATGATATATGATTAGAACTGCTTCATAGTGAAGCATATAGACATGAATTGCTTGAGAGTGAAGCATCTAGATATGAATTATGATTATTAGGCCTTTGAGAGTAAAGCTAATATGATTAATTATGATTAGTAGGGCTTTGAGAGTATAGCTCATATGATGAATATTGATTATTAGATAGAATTGTTACGGGAGGATTTACCCACATGATCTACTCCTTTGAATGTATAAATGTGAAAGGTTTTCTCACATAGAATGATTCTAGGTTGAAAGGCTTGCTCGCCTAAAATGAATCAAAGAACTTATGAACTATGATAGCTAAGACTTAGCTTGGATTAGCATAATGAGATGCTTCATCCATGGTAGCTTGACTTGGTAAGACAAGACCATCTAATGGTAGCTTGGGTTAGTAAAAATCCATGGATAGCTTGGATTGAGCAATAGTACCCTTCCTATGGTTAGCTTGAACTAAGCATGATAAAGTGCTTTGCATGGTAGCTTGGATTGAGAAATAGTACCCTTCCTTGGATATCTTGGACTTGAATGATAAGGTGCTTTCCATGATAGCCTAGTATAGAATAATGAGGTGCTTTTCCTTGGTAGCATTGAATTGGTAAATAGTAACCATTCATGGTAAGCTTGAATTAGCAATAGATGAGGTGCTTCTTCTTGATAGCTTGGTTTAGTAAGGTAGTATTCTTCCATGGTAAATGATATAGCTTGGATTGTTAAGATAATATGCCCTCCATGAAGAGTTGTAACACCCCTCAAAAATGAAGTAGGATAAAGTAGAGTCTCACATGGGTTTTATGCATTAATAACTTGTTAAAATAATGAAGAATAGCCTTTTAAGTCAGTTTTAAAGAGTTTGGAAGTCAAACGTCAAGGGACGACCAAGACGTTCGGAAACTAGTCTTTTACGTGTTGGTGTGTTCTAGTATGTTGTTCATGTTTTTATGTGTTGTTTGGAGTCTAAAATCA
>JAJOOR010028188.1:0-17905 GCA_036250505.1 Solanum acaule | reverse complement strand
TCATTCTTAGTGTTGAATTGATTTTCTTTTTGCATTAGTATTAATTTGATTTTGATTTAAGCTTTATTATAATTACCAACATCTGTGGACTATAATCTTTATTGGACCATTCATAATTCTAAGTTTCAAACTTGAAATAATATATTAAAGAGAAAATGGTCTAAAACCCTCCTAACCTATACCCGAAATCTCAACTACACACTCCAACTTCATGGGTGTCCTATTACCCCCCTGAACTTCATATTTCTCTATTTTCTACACATTTAAATGCCGACCTGTCATAGGAGGTGTTCTCACCTCCTTTAGGCGCGTTAGAAGGTAAATTTTGACTAAAATTTCCTCTTTCTCGAACAGTCATCTTCCTCACCCTTCAATAAGCCATTGTTTCTTCTTCCCCACCATTAACCCATGTTCCTTTTAGAAAAAAATCACGATTTTCTCTCAAAAATAAGTAGGGTTTAGTTGTTTATGTTCATTTCTACTTCAAATCTTGAATTTAGGGTTTGTAATCTGCTCTAATTTCTTATTTAGGTCTCTAATTTGAATTTTGAATTTTCTCGAAATTCATAAAAAATGGCAAATGAAAACTTGAATAAGCTTTGTATGGATGAATCAAACCCAAAATTAGTTGATAACTACGAAATCAAGTTCAAAATACACAGCAAAATCCTTCGGTCATCAAGTTCAAAATACACAACAAATGGTGAAGGAGATAAAAAGGAAAAAGGATATTTTTTGGGTCTTTTACGTTTTAGGAGGGAAATGGAGGAAAAACAAAAATTGGGAGTTGAAGAGGTGGGGGACCCGGTGCGTGCAATCACGTGGACTATTTGTTTGGTTTATGTGTTGACGTTAGTGTTTAAGTGTGTAGAAAATAGAGAAATATGAAGTTTAGGGGGTAATAGGACACCCGTGAAGTTGGAGTGTATAGTTGGGGTTTCGGGTGTAGGCTGGGGGGGGGGGGTTTTAGACCATTTTCTCTATATTAAAAGATAAAAACTATGAAAAAGTATAAGAAATATTTAAAAATTATATCAAAGTAAATATTTTTATGTATAAAATAAAATTTTAAAATTATATATATAATGTCGGGTTGGTTTTTTTAGTTATAACCAAACCAACCCAAATATAGTCAGGTTTTTTTTTCAATACCAAACAAAGTCAAACCAAACCACTAGTCGGGTTTTTTTTCCGGGTTGACTCGATTTGCGGTTTGGTTCAGTTTTCGATTCGGTTTTGTACACCCCTAGTGTTTTCTGCAAAAAGAAGTTAATACTACAAAGTATACTCCATTATCTATTCAATTTTCTACCATGTACAATGCCCATAATTGGGGAAAAATAATTCTATTCTGTCTTTGCACAAATTCCCAAAATATTTTTAAAAGCTTTCAAATTCCTTACTTTTCTCTTAGACGAGTTTGCCCTTCGGAGCCATCTTGGCCTAGTTGCACCACACCTGCGAGACATAGGTGTAGACTTGCAACGTGCAAATGCTCAGTAATCCTCAATCAGTATTCAATCAACTCTTCTTACGCTGGCACCTACAAAACACAAGTGCCGACTTGCAACACACATATGGGTAGGTAATAAGGTCTTGATAGTTCTACTTAGCACCTATGAGACACTGGTGAATTGGTATTTTATCAATTTATTAGACTCAAATTCATAAATTATTGCTATGTTTTAATGCTAATTGAGGAGATTTTAGGTCATAATTCTCTTGTATGCAAGATTTTTTTTTGGAAAAGTCTAGTTTAATGGATTCAGAGCTTAAATCGCTGAAGAGCACCAACAAAGGAAACGACATCCCACAGGAGCTAATTGGCGTCTCGCCGTCTTGACCGGAGAAAATTGTCTAAGCACCAACAACTCATTGGCGTTGTGTAATTATTGATCAGTGTTCCTCCGACCGTAACTCAGGTTAGACTAAATAAACTGAAGGCTGAAGTGGTGATGTGATTTACACTATACAATCTTAGATCGACGTTCCACTGGTCTAGTGCAAGTTGAGGAGCATAAGCTCAAGGGAAAAAATGTACTTTAAGGAGAAAGTGCTTCCTTTAGAAGGTTCAATGATAGAATATGGATTTATGTAATCATGTAGCATTACCTTCTTTCCAATTGGGAATAGTCTTAAGAGATGCTCTTTTTGGATAACTTTGTAGTGACACAAAGTAGATAAGAGCTTCCCTTACTTTCTAAGGAAGAGAACTCACATCCTTCCAAGCTTTGGATTTTAGATTTGTGAATCAATTTTGCTTGAAATAGAGTTTCCCTACATGGGTATATTCTCCATTTCTTCAATTATGAGTAACTAAATTTGTAGCTAGGGGTGTGTGTGAAAGATATAGGTGTAAAATCCAATGTGTATTAATTAATTAGTTGTAAAATTGGTTGTTATGCATGGATCTATTGTTGTCTTGAAGTTTTAATCTAAAATCAGTGGTTGCAAATGTTGATTGAGCTGTCTAACACTATTTTGACTTGAGAAAGCAAAATAGAGTTAGGTACTTCAATAGTGAGGTCTTGATGAAATTAGTATATGAATTTGAGCTAGAGATAGGATAATTCGATTAATTTTTCATTTAATGATATGAGCTAGAGATAATCTATCTATTCAAGCAATGTGTGTTGTTTTATTGGTAAGGGTCTTGAAGTTCGAGAGAATCCAAGGGATATATGTTTGATAGTTCGAGAGAATATCAAATGATATCCATGTATTGATTAATCTTTACCTATTGTGTCAGAACCCCATCGCAATCCACACAGCCTTGGCCATTTTCAATCTTGGTAGATCATATTTGTGTTGATTCCTTGCTTTGATACTTGTTATTGATAATTCTAGTTGTTCGCTACCCCCCCCCCCCCCCCATTTCATATATACATTTGTTAAGAGTACAATGTGCTAGTTTGTTTTGAGGTGAAAAATCAATTTGAGAATGATACCAATTGTCAATTCTTGTGGTTCTATCTGACCTTTAAAGTTGGGTATTGTTATGCATACGACCGCATATGCCCTAAAAGTCAAACATATTTGAGCATTTATCAGAAGCAGACACCATCTTGTGGCACGCATGCTCAACATATGTCCTCCTATAGATTACTTTTTGTTCAAATCTCTCATTATCTTGATTTTCTAAAAATGGTTGCACATAAGAGAACAAATGAATAATCTTCTTCTAAATGACATTAAAACAACACAATAACTCATAATTTAAAGCTAAGTAGGTTGGTAAACTATCATGCCTCAAACTACACCCCTGGATGGCACTCGAGAAATATTCCTGGTTCCTAAGAGAACCCTTGTTGTCTTGACTGACTACTAAGTGGAAGATAAACTCAAGCATACACAAGAATCAAAATCGAAGAATTATTTAAAATAATTTACTAAATCTCAAAATTATTTGAAAATACTGAGTATAAAACATAAAGTTTTAAGTAAAACATCTGAAACTGAATATTGAAAGACTACCGAAACCTGTCTATTTATGAAGCCTCTACTGTATAAAGATAGATGTCGAGACAAGACCTACAACACCTTAAAATGTTACTACTAATAAATTATAAAACTAGAGTCCTCTGAAAACAAGGAGGCCTCACCAAAAGCTGACGAGCACATGATGTGATCTCAATGGAATTCATGTTGATGATTCTAAGTACCTGAATCTTTTTGATGAAATTATGCATGTTGAATGATGTCAGTACATTGAACTTACGAGTATATAATAGGGTTGAATAAAACAAATAACAGAACTGAAAGACTAAAAGTAACTCAACTGAAGAACAATGTAAATCATGATGAAAATCATTTAATGCTTTTACTGTATGGATACAATAAAAGTAAATACTGAGCTGGAATATGGATGTCGGATCACCAACACATTTCTTCAACATAGAGACATGGAAAACTGGATGCACAGATGCCAATTTATTAGGCAATTCAAGTTCATAAGCAACCTTACCAACACGCCTCAAAATCTGATATGGGCCAACATAACGGGAACTAAGCTTCCCCTTCTTACCAAACCTCATTACACCATTCATGGGTGAAATTTTTAAGTAAACCCAATCATGAACATCAAACTCAAGATCTCTTCTTCTTACATCGGCATATGACTTTTGCCGACTTTGAGCCATTTTCAACCTTTCTCTAATAAGTCGAACTTTCTCCATAGCCTCATGTACCAACTAGGGACCTATTAGGGAAACTTCACCCACCTCAAACCAACATATAGGAGATCTACACCTCCTACCATACAATGCCTCAAATGGAGCCATACCAATACTTGAGTGATAACTATTGTTATATGCAAACTCAATCAAAGGCAAATGATCATCCCAAATACCCTTTAAGTCAATCACACAAGCTCTCAACATATCTTCCAAAGTTTGTATAGTACGGTCCGCTTGCCCGTTGGTTTGGGGATGAAAGAACGTACTAAGCTTAACATGAGTACCAAGGCGCCTTTGGAAAGATTTCCAAAACTTAAAAGTGAATTGGGTACCACGATTAGAAATAATGGATAAAGGAACTCCATGCAACTTTACCATTTCTCTCAAGTATAATCTAGCATAGTCCTCTGCCGTATAAGAAACCCTGACGGGGATGAAATGAGCCGATTTCGTCATCCGATCTACTATAACCCAAATCAAGTCATGTTATTGCCGGGTACGAGGCAACCCTTCTATGAAGTCCATTTTCAAATCTTCCCACTTCCAAGTAGGAATGCTAATGTCTTGGGATAAACCTCCTGGTTTCTGATGCTCAACTTTCACTTGTTGACAATTAGGACACTTAGTCACAAAACCCATAATATCTTTCTTCATCCCATTCCACCAATAGATTTTTCGCAAGTCATTGTACATCTTAGTGGCTCCTAGGTGAATGGAATACCAAGAACTATGGGCTTCTGACAAGATCTGTTTCCTCAAGTAATCTACATTGGGAACACTAAAACGACCTTGATATCTAAGTACACTATCTACCCCTTGGGAGAAAGCCTCTACAGACTTTTTAAGCACCGCTTCCCTCAATTCAACCAAAATTAGATCAAGACCTTGCTCGGCTTTCACATCAGCCACAGAGGCGATTCTGACCTATTGTGAACCATGACACCACCCTTGGTGGAGTCCACTAACTAAACATCCAATCGGGCTAATTTATGAACATCTCGAACCAACTCCTTCTTATCCTCTTCAATATGAGCAACACTATCCATATATAATCGACTAAGAGCATCCGCCCCCACATTAGCCTTACCGAGGTGATAAAGAACACTCATATCATAATCTTTCAATAACTCAAAACACCTTCTTTGGCGAAGATTTAGATCCTTTTGATTAAACACATATTGTAAACTCTTATGGTCGGTAAACACATCTACATGCACACCAAACAAATAATGCCTCCAAATCTGTAAGGCAAAAATTTCCGCCGCTAGTTCAAGGTCATGGGTAGGGTAATTCTTCTCATGAATCTTAAGTTTCCGTGAAGCATAGTCAATGACTTTCCTATTTTGCATAAGCACACATCCTAGCCCGATTCTCGAGGCATCACTATAAATAACAAAACCATCCGTCCCTTCTGGTAAGGTCAACACCGAAGCAGAAGTAAGTTTGTCCTTCAATTCTTGAAAGCTCTTCTCACATGCTTCGGACCATATGAACTTAGCCTTCTTTTGAGTCAAATCCGTCAAAGGAGAGGCACTAGAAGAAAACCCCTCAACAAACCTTCTATAGTAACCAACTAAACCCAAGAAACTTCTAATATCCGAAGGAGATAGAGGTCTCGGCCAACACTTGACCGCATCCGTCTTCTTAGGATCTACCTCTATACCCTTACTTGAAACAATGTGACCGAGAAAATCTATGGACCTTAACCAAAATTCACATTTGCTAAACTTTGCAAAGAGTTGTTGGTCCTTGAGGATTTGCAACACAATCCCTAAATGATTAATATGCTCATCCTCAGTTATTGAATAGATCAATATATCATCAATGAACACAATCACAAACATATCAATGTATTGTCTAAAAACCCTATTCATCCAATCCATAAAAGCTGCCAGAGCATTGGTCTAACAAAAAAACATCACTAAAAACTCATAAAGATCATACCGAGTTTGAAAAGCTATTTTCGAAATGTCATCTTCCTTCACCCTCAATTGGTGATAACCCGACTGAATGTCAATCTTAGAGAAGTAACTTGCTCATTGAAGTTGGTCGAACAAATCATCTATCCTTGGAAGAGGATACTTATTCTTAATGGTCACCTTGTTCAACTAGAGATAGTCAATACACATATGGAGTGAACCATATTTCTTTCTAACAAACAAAACTGGAGCTCCCCATTGAGAGATACTTGGTTGGATGAAACCCTTATCAAAAAAATCTTCAATTGTTCCTTCAATTCCTTTAGTTCTGCTAGAGATATTCGGTAACGAGGAATAGAGATAGGTTGCATATTGGGGAGAAGGTCAATACCGAAGTCTATTTCCCTTTCGGGAGGAATATTAGGTAAATCATCTGGGAATACTTCCGGAAACTCTTTAACAATGGGGACTGACTCAAGAATAGGGGTTTCAGAATCCACATCCCTCACCCTAACTAGGTGGTACATGCAACCCTTAGAAGACATCTTTCTAGATTTAAGACAAGAGGTCAATATCGAAGTCTATTTCCCTTTCAGGAGGAATATCAGGTAAATCATCTGGGAATACTTTCGGAAACTCTTTAACAACGGGGACCGACTCAAGAATAGGGGTTTCAGAATCCACACCCCTCACCCTAACTAGGTGGTACATGCAACCCTTAGAAGTCATCTTTCTAGATTTAAGACAAGAGACAAACTGACCCTTAGGCATAAAATTTCCCCCTTTCCATTCTAAGACAGGCTCATTCAGAAACTGAAACTTGACTACACGAGTTATACAATCAATAGAAGCATAACATAAGTGCAACCAATCCATACCAAGGATAACATCAAAATATAGCATATCAAGCTCTACCAAGTCAACAAGAGTAACTCTATGGGACAAGGAGACAACACTTTCTATAGACCCTATTAGCCAATAGAATCACTAACATGAGTAGAGATATAAAAATGATCTAACAATACATTCGAAAGAACATCAAACTTCATAGGCACATATGGCGTCACAAAAGACAAGGTAGCACCGGGATCAAGTAAAGAATAAATATCAAGTTGGAAGACTTTCAACATAGCGGTAACCAGATCGAGAGAACCCTCTTGTTCACCAAGAGTCTGAAGTGCATAGAATCAGTTTTGCTTGGGAGGATTGGAACCCAAAACACTAGGAGGAGCTTTCTTACCCTCTCTTCCTTTAACCGTAAGCATTGGGAAATCCCTCCTCTTATGACCACTCTTACCATAGCCGTAGAAACCATCCGTGCCGGCTAAGCACTTACCCTCGTGCTTCCTTCCACACCTAGCACAAGTAGACATGGGCAATGAAGATCCACTACCATTCCCTCCTTGAAGCTTAGGGTTAGACACCCTATCTTTGTTGAACTTAGGAGGAGCGTTGGAGGAACCTTGACCGAAAAATCTTTGTCGAAATCTAGAATGATTATGTCCATCAGACCTTGCATGAGAGAAATTACCATCACCAATTTTAGCCCTCTTTGCCTCCCTAGACCTTTCCTTAAGTTTATCCTCTTCGATCTGTTGAGCATGAACCATAAGATGAGAAATGTCCATGTCATTAACAAGCATGGCGGTACGACATTCTTTAGCCACCATTTCAGACACACCCGAAACGAACTTACTCATCTTTGCCCTAGGATCGACAATCATGGAGGGAGCATATCAAGATAGTTGTGTGAACTTCAAATTAAAGCCTATTCCTTCACACTCATATTTACTTGATGAAGGTTGATGAATTCAAGCACCTTTGCCTCCCTCATCTGAAGGGGAGATAACCTATCAAGGAAAGCAACTTTGAACTTTTCCCAATCAAGAGGACCCACATCTTTTGGTCTCCCTTCTTTCCATTGGTTGAACCAAATTTGAGCAACACCATTAAGTTGATAAACGGTCAATTCTGCCTTTTCCACCGACATCACTCCCATGATCATCAACACCTTGTAAATCTCATCAATAAATTGTTGAGCGTCTTCCTCAACCTTAGAACCATGAAAATCCAGAGGATTCATTCTAGTGAAGTCCCTCACTTTAGATGCTGTCGTACCAACATTTGGGTTTACGAGAATCGCAACCTCCCTATTTTCTTGGGCCGTCATGGCTTGAGCCAATACTTGAAAAGCAGTCCTAAACTTTGCATTAGTCACTTGCTCAGCCAAAGGATCGACCGGAGCTTGAAGAGGAGCTTCTTGTTCCACATTTCCCTCACATTCCTTCTAGCATAAGCTCTTCGAGTAGCCATATCCTGTAGAGCATCAAATAAGGATTAGGAGAGAGACCTTATAGAGTTGAACCTTCATCCACAAAACTGAGGACCCTCAGTCGGACCCTACATTTGGGGAAATGTAGGCAAGACTATGCATTAGTACAAAACAATGTACCAAGTATGATAGCTATGCATAAAACATTTAAATCATGCTAAAAAGTTACATTTCATAAGTATGCAATGATCAAGCTACAACATGTATCTTGAGTGTGAGAAACCATAAGTCATAAATCCATGATCAATGCAACTGAACATCATCTTAAAACATACTTACGATACTTTCTTGAAGTAACCTTGGGTTCATCATAACTTTTCTTATTTATAGGAAATAACCTTCACCGACATATAAGACCATGTGAACTATCAACATGGAATCTAGTGTCTATCCCACACCGAAAAGAGGTGTCCTACTTGCCAAGGAAGGACCATGAACTTCTAGCTTATGTGGATCCACTAGCTAATGTCTATCTAAGACAATCATCCTATGGTGGAACATAGGTAAGGGATAAGAGATTGCTTCTAGAAAATTGGCCTCTACTAGGGGAGAGCCTCCATCTCAATATCCTCTTGGTGCTAAGCATAATTCCCACGGAGTAGTCATTTTTTTAACTTGTTCTTATTATCCATGGAAAGGCACGTCATCTTGCCAATCCAAGCTAAGTCATTGTCCATGGAAGGGAACGTCTTCTTGCCAATCCAAGCTAAGATCCATGGAAAGGTACAATTAAGTAACCGATCCAAGCTAAGGTCATACATCCATAGAGAGGTATCTTTCAATCACCAATCCAAGTTTGGTCTTATTAGAATAGCTCATAAAATCTTTGATTCATAGTTTAGTTGAGAAAACCTTTCAACCCTAAGAATCCTTTTTGTGAGAATGTCCTTTCACAAATCATGCTTTAATGTGTTTATGAGAAATCCTTTCAACAACACAACAAAAATCATCATCATTGATACTTCACTCTCAAAAAATCCTTAAAACATTTACATAAATATCATAAGAACATGCTTAATTTCATAATCTCTTCTTTCATAATTCAAAATCCACATCACATCATCATAATTGAAAAATATGGGACTTACATGGGTTCATAGGGAATTCAACATAAAATCATAGTATTTCATCAATTCATGCATAAGAGATCATAATTCAATCATTTAAATCAACATTGAATAAAACCCATGGCAATTGAAGAAAACCCTAACTCAATTGGGAATTTCTAACTTTGAAAATAGGAGAATTTGGGAACTCCATGAATAGACGGAATCCATGGATGAAAACTGATGTAAAATGGATTACATCAAACCTATCCATTCACGAACTTCAATGCTTTGATGGAGTGTTCACAAGGATGGAAGCTGTTTCACATGTATGGATGCCAATGAGGGAGTTCCATGCCTTGCATGGGAACATATGCACCTTGAAGGAGCTCCCAGTTGGGCAACATCATGATTGGATGATAGCTTGGAGCATGGGAGGCCTAACGAAGCGAGGAGGATCAAGTGAAGAATGTGCTCCATTCGGCGAGCTGGAGGACGCTTCGGCGACTCGCCAAAGCCCTTTGGCGAGGGTTCTAGGATCGCCAACTGATCCAATGAGCAGCAAATGGAGATGCTGTTCCATTCGGCGAGCTGACCTCCACATCGGCGACTCGCCAAACCTCCATTGGTGAGGGTTCCAAGATCGCCAACTGGCCCAAGGAGCTATGAAGGGGAAATATGCTCATTAGGCGATCTGAAGACCATCGGCGCATCGCCAAGTGGATTGGGTGATGGTCCCCAGATCGCTCAAAGTTCCAGTAGCTCCCCAGCTAAGGCAAGAAATAAGATTCCTCGCTAACTACATTAGGCGCATCACTGATCCATTAGGTGAGCCCAACTTGGCTCGCCCATTGGCCCATTTCGGGTCACTTTTAGGCCCATTTATGTAATAAGTCCTAACACTATAAATAGGTGTCTTAGGGTTCATTTTAGGATTAGATAGATTTTGAATATTGTGGTTGTAAACCTAAACTCCTTGTGTGAGTATTGAAAGCTGGTAAGCTTTTGTTGAACCTTGTTTAGAAACGAGGGTTGCTTGGGATATTGATTCCCTCGAGGTCTTCGTAAGAGTTAGGTGCTTCTTGACAGATTAACGAGGTGAGGTCTTTGGGTTTAATATACCCTTAGGTTGCTCTTTGTTTCCTCTTTTGATGTCTATCTATTTATCCAGATTTAGTACTTATTAGGATCTAGATTGGAGGTTATTGGATTTAATACATCCTTTAGTTGCCAATTGTTTCTTATCTTGTGTCTCTTCTTCTATCCTTCTTGTTTTCCACTGTTTGTTGTGATTCTTCTTGTGATAATTACATCATTTGGTATCAGAGCAAGACTTAGAATCGTTCCTACAAATTCTAGTCTTGGGTTGTTACAAAAAACAAATAAAGGTAAAAAATGTTTTTCTAGAAAACCCTAAAATATTTTGTTGTTTTGAGTCTTGGTTGAAGTTTCTAAGGTTAGATTAGTGTTCCCTAACCTTATTTGAGATTAGATCTGAGATTTGGTGAAGTTTGATTCACTATTGAAGTTTCCACCATTGTTGGTTGAAGTAGATTTGAAGAAGACGAAGTGGGTTTTGAAATCTAGAAGTTTTGGCAAGGAATTGAGTGCTAAAAAGTATTGGGGTTTGTTCCCTATATCAAGGAGAGCATTCACCTAAAGTTTCGTGAAATTCCGAGCTAAAACTCTTCAGGGTTTTATTTTGGGTCTTCATAGCGTTCTTGAAGTTCTTGAAGAACATTCAAATCTTTAAGAAGGGGGATATTTGAAAAAGGAAGTGTTTGATTCCAAAAAGGAAGAAAGAGAAAGTGTTAAAGTGTTTGTAATAAGAGAATTTACCAAAAAAGGGTAAATACTAAAGGCCAAGGAAGAGGGGGTGGGGGGACCACCAAGGTTCAATTTTTGGAGTCTAGCAAGTGCAGCTTGAAGAATTTGGGCGAATCCCGACTTGGTTCGCTCATTCTACTCAGCGCCTCACCCTTTGGGCAACTAGGTCACCGAGTTGGACCTCATTTTGGTGAAGACACTGGAAATTTTGGCGAGCTAAGCCCTGGTCGCCGAAGTCAGTCGACGCATCGCCGAACTTCCACCCAGATCGCTGAGTTGCCTTGTCCGTTTGTAGAGTTTGGTGAGTAAATCTTCAAGTTGGCGAGCTAAACTTCATGTTAGGCGAAGAAAATAGGCCGTTTGGCAATGGGAAACTCATGTTATGACCGTTTCTAATCTCAGGTTCTAATTCTTAGTTTCCTTTCTTTTGTTTCTAGTTCGTTGTCAAGAATCCTAAACTGATTTTCAACCTGTAATTACCTACTTGTTGACTATTAGTTCTTGAATTCATTTCTTTGCTAGTGCCTTTTCTTTGTGTGCTTTTATTCATTTTACTTCGTAGTTAACTTCTTGATTCAAGTCCGTTTGCTTAAATCGAGTCGTCCTTTCTTTTTTGAAATAAAAATCTATTCAGACCAAGAGTAGAATCGAGACCCTGCGATCAAGTGAGTATAAGCAATCTTCAACATTAGCCACGCCAATTTGAGAGGCAATCAAAGGTGTGTAAACACTAGTGATTGTGAGTTCTTATTTAACGCTAACGTTGTTCGTTGTTTTGTGAGTTGTCACTTTGTAAGTACACGAGTTATAAGGCAGCATGTCCCCAATTACCTCAGACCCAGGTTACTATGATATGGGATGCATCAAGGGTCTCGGTACCAAAATGATTGATTTTCCTATCTTTGAAGAAAGACGTGATCCCAAGGCATATCTTGATTGGGAGTGGCAATGTGAGCAGATTTTCCAACGCCATGAGTTGAGAGGTCCAGAGCAACCCTTGTATGCCCTTGGTCATTTGAAAGATCTTGCATTGGGTTGGTGGACTCAAGAGGAAAGGCTCCGAGCACTCCAAGGAAATACCCACCCATTGATATGGGAAGGATTGAAAGGGCTGATGAGGTTCAAGTATGTGCCAAAAGGGTACACCAAGCTTTTCAATGTCGATCCGAGAAGACCAGTTCTTAGGAAAAAGGTTGGAATTTGTGGGGCTTTGGGACTTGACCTTGTCCTCGATGATGGGTATAATCTGAACTATATCACTCCAGAGGTGGTAGCCTACTTGGGACTACCTCGACTACAAAGGACTTATCCATATACCATGGAGGGATGTAAGGTTACCAAAGGGGTAAGAGTCTCTTTCACACACGGCAAATACTATGAAGAGGTTTGGTGTGATATAATGCCAATGGCTTCTTGTCACCTAAGTTTGGGGGCCGATTGGTTCAATGAGCATAGGGTCCCAAATGAGAAGAACGGGTACAAGTGTGTTTTGGATCATTGGGGAACACATCTATTTCCTCCTCCTAAGGTGAAAAGTAAGAGACAAAAGATTGAGAGGAGTAAGGGAAAGCAAGGTGGCAACCTTAGAGAGGCAAAATAAGAGGTTGAGAGGAGTAAAGTGAGAGGGTTGCCACAATCTCAATCTAACATTTTTGTTCATCCTTCACTTGGTAAGGATTCTTATGTAGGTACAAGCATGATAGATGGAAGAATACAAGTTCCATCCAAAGAGCCTACAATTAATGGTGTGATGGATGCACTAACGGGTTGTTCCAACATCCAAGGTAAAAAAGATCTTTCTTGCGGGAGTCAAGGTACAATAGCTAATCTTAACGCTTTTACCAGTACAAATGAACAATGTGTGAATGTTAGCTTGTCTATATGTGAGCCTATTGTTTCTTTACCATGTATTGATAATGTGCTTGTCGAGAATGTGGATACACTAGCTGATCCTATTGATGACCGAATTGATTCTTCTAGTAAGATCGATTTGTGTCCACCTACTGTTGACACCTATGCTTTGAATGCTATCTCATTATTTTGTAATGACTGTTTTGATCAACCTATTTGTGAGTGTAGTTCACTGGTTGAGGGTTCTTGTAATGTGATTAAGGAACCTCAATTTGGTGGTACTAATGATAATGTTGATCAATTGAATAGGAGTGACTCTATGAGCATACCTTTTGTGGATGATCAAATTGCTTGCTTTGCTCATAGAGTTCCTGTTCTTGAAAATGCTTCAAAAGATGGTATGTGTCTTTTTGAGGGTGCACTTGCATGTTCCAGTTTTCCCCTAGCGGTGGATCCTTCCCTCTTTAAGTACAATATCCTATTTGAAGATGATAAAATCACTCCTAGTGATGTGCTTAGTGGTGTGAATCTTGAGAGCAAGATAGTTCTTGATAGCTATACTTGTTATAGTATCCCACTATGGTGTGAGGCTTTTCCTCCCAAAGATGGAAATCTCTTCTTGGAAGATGAGAGTACCCTTGTGGGGAAGGAAGGTGATGAGGAAGAAGGTGGTGTGTGTTTTCCCGTTACTTCTTCTTCTCGGTGTGTTTTGCTCCTTGATAGTATGATCAATGCTTCGAGCATATTGGTAGTCATACGCATGAAAACACCCTAGAGGAGGTTGATTTGCGAGACACCTTTCTCTATTACTTGTTTACATATGATAATGCTCATGCTGTTGAGTGGAGTATGTTGTTGGAAGGAAAAAATGACAACCTGATAAGTGGATGTGCACTTGATCCTAGTACATGGTTTGCCTCCCCATTGACCCCAGTAGTGAGCTAAATTGTAGCACTTGTGTGGGACTGCTTGGTCGAAATGGCAGACATATGGTGGTTATCATTGTTAATTCCTTTCCCTATGCCGAAAAGCTCTTCTTGAGGTTTTTCCATCCACTTGAAGAGCCTACATTGTGTGTGAGGAATGATAGCTTCCTAGACCTCTATTTCTTACCCTGAGTGTGATCTTGTTGACTGTGCATCTTATGAGGGTAGGAGATATTTGCCAAGAGAAGGTGAAGTCTGTGCCTTCCTTTACTATCTCTTTACATATGATGAAATCCCTAGTTGGATTAAATGTGCATTGCATGTGGATCAGAGTGTCATTGTGGTCTACACTTGTTGGTATGATCCAGTTCTATGGACATCCTATTATTTTGATCCCGGTGGATGCATGAAGGCATTTGAACTAGTGGGAGTATCATCTTTTGGGTGGTATAACCATGTTGTTAAGAAGAATAACCATTGTCCTTGTTCTCCATTTGTGGGCTTAATAGTCATGTCAATAGAGGATGTTTGGTTGTTTCTTGAGTTTGAGTCTCTTCGATTAAATTCTTTTAATGCTAACCTCTGTACTACCCCTTATGCTAAGAGGATAGGCTTCTTGCATATGATCTATATGGTTTTACAAGGTTTAGATTCGAGGACTCAATCTTATCTACTTGCATATGGTGATACTCATGCTTGTGTGGGTGGCATATTTTATGTTAATAGTGGAATCAATGGGGTAAATGAGAGTCTCCTTGACTCGATGCTATATTTTTCCTTCCCATTTGACCTTGGTGTTGGTCTAAATTATGATGGGTATGGTAGTAACACCTTTTTTCTTTCATGTGATGTTTACTTGGTGTTATTACTTGATCCTATGTGCTTGAATGAGGTTTGTTTGCCAAGTTGTGTGGGGAATACTTTTGTATTTGACCCCGCTCATGAATTGGGAATAACTACATTCTTGAAGTTAGCTAGTGCATTAGATGGAATCTTAATTTGGGTTAACTTTGTTTATGCCCTTGCACTTAATTTTGAGGATGTTTATGTGCTACTTGATATAAGGGAGGCCTTGTGCTTATTTGGATGTGGAACCAATGAGGGCTTACGTATGAAGTTGTTTAAGTGTATTGGTTCCTTCGGTCTACCCCTTTGTCAATGTTTCTTTAGTAGCCAAGTATCTTTTACTTTGATAGGTTCCAAACCCTTTGTTAATATTTGTGATGCTTGGTTATATGTTAAGTTTTTGCATCCTTGGCATGGTGATGAACTTGTTATTTCTAAAACTAACCCTCATGCCATGAGGATCTCTGTCTTGTTTGTTTCCCCTATGGTTTTGCAAAGTATGGATTCGAGGATGAATCATTTTCAAGAAGGGGAGAATGATGTAAAATGGATTACATCAAACCTATCCATTCACGAACTTCAATGCTTTGATGGAGTGTTCACAAGGATGGAGGCTGTTTGCCTTGCATGGGAACATATGCACCTTGAAGGATCTCCCAGTTGGGCAACACTATGCTTGGATGATAGCTTGGAGCATAAGAGGACTAACGAAGCGAGGAGGAGCAAGTGAAGAATGTGCTCCATTCGACGAGCTGGAGGACACTTTGGTGACTCGCCAAAGCCCTTTGGCGAGGGTTCCAGGATCGCCAACTGATCCAATGAGCATCAAGTGGAGATACTGTTCCATTCGGCGAGCTGACCTCCACATCGGCGACTTGCCAAACCTCCTTTGGCGAGGGTTCCAAGATTACCAATTGACCCAAGGAGCTATAAAGGGGAAATATGCTCATTAGGCGAGCTGAAGACTATTGGCGCATCTCCAAGTGGATTGGGCGACGGTCCCCAGACCACTCAAAGTTCCAGTAGCTCCCCAGCAAAGGCAAGAAACATGATTCCTCGCCAACTACATTGGGCGCATCGCCGAGTCATTAGGCGAGCCCGACTTGGCTCGCCCATTAGCCCATTTCGGGTCACTTTTAGGCCCATTTATGTAATAAGTCCTAACACTATAAATAGGTGTCTTAGGGTTCATTTTAGGGTTAGATAGATTTTGAATATTGTGGTTGTAAACCTAAACTCCTTGTGTGAATGTTGAAAGCTGGTAAGCTTTTGTTGAACCTTGTTAGAAACGAGGGTTGCTTGGGATATTGATTCCCTCGAGGTCTTTGTAAGAGTTAGGTGCTTCTTGACGGATTAATGAGGTGAGGTCTTTGGGTTTAGTATACCCTTAGGTTGCTCTTTGTTTCTTCTTTTTGTGTCTATCTATTTATCCTAATTTGGTACTTGTTAGGATCTCGATTGGAGGTTATTGGATTTAATACATCCTTTAGTTGCCAATTGTTTCTTATCTTGTGTCTCTTGTTCTATCTTTCTTGTTTTCCGCTGTTTGTTGTGATTCTTCTTGTGAGAATTACATCATTCTACCATTCCTCAATGGCAAAAGCTTGCCTTCAATGGTGGAATTGGAGACTTGCCTTGAAAACGCTAGCTTTCTTCTTCAACTTCTAGAGAGAGAAATATTTGAGAGGAATACTTGTTCTTCTTATAGGAATTTGAGAGAATCTTTTTAAATTGGGGAAATTTGGGGCAAAATACATATATAGGTCTTTAGGTGAAGGGTGAAACGACGTAGTATCGAATTAAAATAAATCTGAAAAGACCCAAAGACCTTGAATTAAAACTGAAAAACAATGCTCGCTGGAGTTCACCAAATGCCACTCGCCAAGTGAGCTCTTAGCTCACCGAAAATTAGAGTAAGTCAAATCATGGACTAAGCCAAATAGGCGATGAGGAAAGCACTTTGGCGAAATGCCTAACGGAACGACGAGCTCGATCTAGCTCGCCTAAAGTTCCAGAACACTTACTTTAGAATTCAAGCCAAAAAGGCGTTGAGTTCTACTTCGGCGGATCGTCGAGGCATTCAACATTCTCAAGTTACTTCACCAAATTTCTAGGAGATGAATATTTTTCCCTTCTCTAAATCTAAGGTGTTACAAATCTAACCCTTATTGATTCATTGTTGAAATGCTCGAAGGCATAAATGTGGACTTGAATAATGCAAATTATTATCTCTTCTATGTGGTGTGAAAGTGCTTGTGTGCTTTGATCATTGAACAACGTCATGAGTGTTATTATGCTGAGGTCTTTGTCTGCGAGTGTTTTGATGTCGAGGTCTTTGCTGACGAGTTTTATTATGCCGAGGTCTTTGCTGGTGAGTGTTGTGATGTCAAAGCCTTTGACAGTGAGTGTTATTAAGCCGAGGTTTTGTGGGAAAGTGTTATTATTCTAAGGTCTTTGCTGGCGAGTGTTATCATGCCAAGGTCTTTACCGACGAGTGTTGTAAGTCGATGGAAAATGGTTCCGGTTAGTGATAATCATTGTGACTTGATACACTTGATGCTTATGTGTGTTACTTACTTGTGAATTGTAATTGATGTGCTTGTTATGTATGACTGAACTACTTTTCATTGTGATGTGAAACAAGAAGATAAAAATAAAATAGAAATAAAAAAAGCTAGATAAAAGAGATAGACACAATTAAATTCAAACAACTAAGAGATGTAATGGTGAAACTAACAAAAACACCACTTAATTGGGAAATAAAAGCAGCTAATCTATTAGAATCCTCAAGAAAGTAATAATCTTACTTGCAAATTCTAGGACAAAATGTTGAAGTTCAACAAAGGGCTTCCAAACTCTCACAAGAGGCATAACATGTCCAAAACTCCTTATGAAACCCTAATATCTACTATTTATACTAAAACTAAAATAGTGAAGAAAGACTCAATTGCCCTTCATTAAAATTACAAGGTAATTAAAATGG
>JAJOOR010028187.1:0-16974 GCA_036250505.1 Solanum acaule | reverse complement strand
TGTCGAGGAAGGACGAGTTTGAAGGCCACAATGTTCTTTTTTCTTATCACATATGTGTACACTGACATTAAACAATATACAATATTTTTTATTATGAAAGTATCTGCTATCATTCAACTTGAGAATTATTTGTGTTCACTAATTAATATTGGATGCTTTATTGGTAGGCAATGTACGTGTATCTTAAAATTTAGATATTAGGTGGCCATAAAAATGTATGAAAATATTGGATATTGCAATTATTGGGAAAATAAGTTTTAGGGGCAATTAAAGTTGCCACTAAATATATAACACATTTAGAGGCAAGTATAGTCGCCCCTAAAGAACATGCTATTGCTGCGATAAGTGTTGCCACTAAATGAATAATTCTATTGTGGCAATCTATGTCGCCACTTAAAGACATTTTTAGTGGCGACAAGAAATGCCACTACATGTGAAAAATTATAGTGGCGACCTCAGTTGCCACTAAAAGTCAATTTTCAGCGGCGACTTATGTAGCATTTACTTTGTGGAACTTTTTTTTGTGGCGTATTATTTCAGGTTTTGCAGCGAAAATGTCGCCACAAATATATTATTTTGTGGCAACTTTTGAGGGTCGTCACAAAATACTTTTAGTTATGGAAGTACTTGCCACGGTGCTCTAGTCGCCATTAAAAGTAATCTGTGGCGACATTTTGGGTTATTGTGGCGATTTTTGTCGCCACTAAATGACAGATTTCTTGTAGTGTGTGCTACGTACTTTGTCTTTGGAATAGATGAAACGGTCGTCAAATCCGAGAGAACTAAATGTTGAATTGAATCGTACCAATTTCTACTGGAGGTTATTTGAAGTAGTCTGCTTTGCACCTTTTAGTTCACTGGAAAAGACTAATGGTAACTCCTCTAATCATCTAGTTATTCATGCATCACTAAATAGTGAATTGAGTTCGTGGCAACTCCTCAATTTCTTCATTGTTATGGAATAAGAAAGAAAAGTTTTTTTTTTTCTATCCGAGTAAGTTCGCATTAATTAGATATAACTAAGAAAATTTATAATGTCATAACTAAGGAATTAAATGCAAATGTTAGGCTTCTACTTCTACCTTTACGTAAATAAAATAAGAGCATTTAATTATATTTTAATTTAGTGTAGGGCTAAATGTGTAATTCAAATTTGAAGTTAGGACCTAGTATATATAAGAGGAAAGACATAAATACACCATCAAAGTTGTCCCGTATTTGCATAAAGACACCTTAACTTTCAAAGTGTCCTATTACCCCACAGAACTATTTAATATCTTTGTAAATGAGCCATTTTGACCCATTCCCTCGTCCATGTAGTCGCGCGTGTTGCTCACTCTCTATGATAGAATTCAACCCGACCCGACCCTGCTCTTTGAAGAAAGTCGTTTTTCCTTTTCTTTTCTTATTTCTCAACTTTCCTTTTCCTTTTCTTCTTCTAAATTTATTTCTTCTTTGTAAGGTCTTTTGTTTTATGTTTTAGTTTTTTTATTTTTCTTTTCCTTCTTTCTTATCAGATTCCTTTTAGTTCCTCTGTTTTTCAACCTGTTTTAGTTATTTCAAGATTGTCTTTATTGTCGTCTTCTTCTAATTTATAGTCTACTTCACAATCATTTCAAAATTTTGGTAGTAGTTCCTTATTGCATTTACAAATTGAGGGTTGGGTTTTGTTTCCCGATCATGTTTTGTTGTTGGTTAACAAAAATTCAGAAGAAATTAAACCATAAAAAACTTCAAATTAACGTTTTATACTGGAAATTAAAAGATAAAACGAATTCCTACCTTATTTTCTTGGGGAAGATGATGAAGTTGTCAAACAAAGAGAACCAACGTTGATCTTGCTATGGAAAAAAACCATGAAATCGAAAAATTAGGGCTATCAACGGCTATTTTGGGTTTAGAATTGGGGAAGATGACATAAATTAATAAAAATAATTAATAATAAAGAAAGAAAATGACATGTGGCACTTTTAAATTGGTCCATGGCAGTGAAAACACGGAATGACGCGCCTCATGTGCGTGGTAACAATCCAGACGAGGAAATGGGTCAAAATGGCCCATTTACAACTATATTAAATAGTTTTGTGGGGTGATAGGACACTTTGAAAGTTAAGGTGTCTTTATGCAAATACGGGACAACTTTGATTGTGTCTTTATGTCTTTACTCTATATATAATATATATGATATCATGGTGATGACGTATGACTATACATGAGGACATCCCTATGTGTTGTAATATATCATATAAGTCAAATTTTGACTAGTCATAAATCACGACATATTAGTATTTACATGAAAAGGTCATTTAATGTCTAACTAACCAAATACTTTAGAGTAAATATATAGCTAGAGTTATGGAAAGAAATATGACTTTTATTGCATGAAAATTTGAAGTTATATTTAATACAATTAATATTTAAGTTATTATAGTCAAACAAATAGGCTATAAATCTAGCAAGAGAATGAACCATCTCTTCATTCTCATTAGCCTTTTCACAAAGAATCATCGTCCAAAATGCTACCATTAGAACAAAATCAAGAATCTGAAGTTCGGTCACATATATCCTCTCCTCCACTCGATCAATTAAAAAACGATCTACAAAATGAAGAATCAATCATCTCTGAATTTACAAAAATTAAAATTGTAGACGAAATAAAGGATCAAAAAGCAACAGAAAAAGGAAAACTCTCAGCATCTGAATTGAAGTCTGTATCTCCAAAAATTGGAGAAAAAGGAAAGAGTCATATGCCTTAATTTTATGGATTGAAGCCCATCAGTAAGTCTACATTTTCCAATCTTATACAAGGAGAAACGTCTGAAATTAAGTTGAAAAAAGAAGATAACTATGATAATTATCAGGATTTAGCTATCTTGAAGTCTATCTATCATTACTTCTTCAATCATGGGGTGATTCCATATCCCAATTATTCAGAGAATTTTATCTATTACATCGAGGCATCAATTCCCAACTTGAAATTTCATGGCCTGGCATTGAAGGCTAAGATCATTTTGTTAGAGAAGTGTTTCTTAACTATTTTGAAAATTGCAGGATATGACCCTAATATAATCAACCCTATTCATCGTGAAATTTTCAACTTGTCTATGGGTTTATGGGGTTGATTTGGGAAACTATTATCAAGTTGGCAAAGAGATAGACGAAACAGGTGACAATTTGAGAAAGTGGAGGTGTTGATCCATTCTTTTGCTCAACTTATAGAATCAGATATGTCAATTATTCGTCTCTTCTTTCAAAGAAGGAAAAGAACAACAATGGAATGAAGAGTAACACCACTCCCCTCAATAAATAAGAAAGTTAGTGAAATCAGGAGAACACCGTCATTTTGCCCAAATAAGGGAATTAGTAGCTAGGGCTAAATTTAGAAAAAATACATTGTCCGTATATATATGGAGAAGTATCACTTATATGGTCCAATACTGAAAAACAATATAGAATCGTTCTTCAATTTATGATCCATCGAGGAACGACGTCAATGCAGAAAATCGTTCAAATTTATAACAAAAAATCTTCTAAAAGTAGCAATTTCATACACAAAAATTGTCGCCAGAAATTCCTATTTTCTAAATTAAAGTAATTACACAATGAAAAGACTTTAAAATCTCTAAATGATAAGGCTGACATTTGAACAAGTTTTTCGTAGGGAGGGGGGGAGGGGGCTGGTCAAGGAAAAGGAACACTTGTGTGTTGTTTGGTTCTTGTGTAGAAGTCAATTATTTATGGCTTGAAGTTGAATTGAATCGTACCAATTTCTACCGGAAGTGATTAGAAGTAGTTTGCTTTGCACTTTTCAGTTCACTAGAAAAGACTAATAGTAACTCCTTTAATCATGTATTTTTTCATGCATCATTAAATAGAAATGAAGAGTATGTCATAATATATATAGTCTTTTATCTTTTAACGTAATATATCGACAAAAAGCCACAACAATAAGATGATAGATATGAAAATATAATAGGTAAAAAAACACATCAACAATTATTGCTTTATTTGTAGAATAGATCTCTCGCCTCCAAACCACACCATTCTATTTGCTTAATCAAAGATTCATCATAAATAGTTCATATAATCATCACAATAAAACAAAAACATTACTACAACAGGTCTAATTCACCTTGTAATAACACACACACATTCATGCATAGATTGAATGCATCAAAGATTGATCATAATTCATTTGAACATCAGCCCGCAATCACACATCCAACAATAACAAAATCGTGTATCCATAAACCGACAACGTAATCACCACAATCGCTAGCTTTCCCCATATTAGTTTCACCTCGGTGTAACCATTGAAGGTCCTTGGGATTTAGGGTTCAACTTAGAAGCCATATGCTTTGATACACTCATCTAAATATTTTCTTCAATTTGACATGGTAACTACTAATTATTCTTCATCAACAAAATTTCATCTTGAAAATTTTATATACCTTGTTTTCTCCTTATGAATATATCATCTTTAGTCAATGAATAAAAATAGTCAAAAAAAAAAGTTTGAGAAGGATCAAATATACGTTAAGTGAATTTTCTTTTCTTTTTGAATAAAAAATAATTAAAAACTAATTTTAAAATTATGTCTTTCACTTCTATTTGGAGAAAAAGGTATATGTGATTCATTTGTGCAACATAAGGGATAGGGGTGTACATGGCCGGGTTGGTTCGGGTTTTTCAAATATCAAACAAACCATTTGTGTTGGATTTTTAAATTTATAAACCAAACCAAATAAAACTCGGATTTTTTGGGTTTTTTGGATTTTTGGGTCTTTCGGTAAGTATTCATACAAACATATAATTTACTTGTACTTCAAATATTTTCTTAGTCTTACAAAAATACAACTATCTAAGGTGTTTCTTAAGAAAATAACACAAAATATGATATAATTAATAACACTAAAATATCCAACAACAAAAATGATGAAATCGCGTAAAACAAATATTGCAAATTAATAAGTCCTAATGAAAATGATCATAATTTAAAAGTACTAAATCATGCCAAAATAAGTTTAATAAGTATTCGTTACATGACTAAATATTAAAGAAAAAGAAAAATTAGATTAGGTATTTTAATTGTCTAAACCAATGTAAAACTAAAGAACAAATATTCAATATTATTGTCATTCTTAGTGTTGAATTGATTTTCTTTTTGCATGAATTTTAATTTGATTTTGATTTAAGCTTTATTATAATTACCAACATCTATGGACTATAATCTTTATTGGACCATTCAAAATTCTAAGTTTCAAAAATGAAATAATATATTAAAAGATAAAAACTATGAAAAGTATAAGAAATATTTAAAAATTATATCAAAGAAAATATCTTTATGTATAAAAAAAATATGAAAATTACATATATAATGTCAGATTGGTTTGGTGTCGGGTTGGTTCTTCTTAGTTAAAACCAAACCAACCTAAATATAGTCGGGGTTTTATTTTCCAATATCAAACCAAGTCAAACCAAATCACTAGTTTCGATTTGACTCAGTTTTCGATTTGATTCAATTTTTGGTTCGATTTTGTACACCCCTAATAAGGGGTATATATGAGTCACTTTCATAACGAGTGATATATTAGCTCTGAATGACAAAGTTGAGGGGTATATCAAGCCCTTTGTGTTGTAATATAACATATAAATCAATTTTTTACTAGTCATAAATCATGACATATTAGTAAATGTTTTACAAGAAAAGGTCATGTAATGTGTAACTAACCAGATAATCTAGTGTAAATATATAGATAGAGTTAAGAAAAGAAATATGACTTTTATGGCATGAAAATTTGAAATGAGATTTAATACAATTAACATTTTAGTTATTTTAGTCAAGTAAATAGTCTATAAATCTAGCAAGAGAAAGAACCATCTTCTCATTCTCATTAACATTTTCACAAAGAATCATCGTCCAAAATGCTACCTTCAGAACAAAATCAAGAATCTGAAGTTTGGTCATCTATCTCCTCTCATCCACATAATGATAAAGATAAAGTTGTAAATGAAATAAAGGACCAAAAAGCAACAGAAAAAGGAAAACTTCCAGCATATGATCGGTATGAAATGACATGTGTATGTCCGAAAATTGGAGCAAAGGGAAAGTGTCTCAAGCCTGAATTTTATGAATTGAAGCCCATCAATAAGAATACATTTTCCAATCTTGTACAAGGAGAAACGTCTGAAATTAAGTTGGAAAAAGAAGATAACTATGATTATTATCGGGATGTAGCTATCTTGAAGTCTATATATCATTACTTCTTCAATCATGGGGTGATTTCATGTCCTAATTATTCAGAGAATTTTATCAATTACATCGAGGTTTCAATTCCAATTTGAAATTTTGTGGCCTGGCATTGAAGACTGGATATGACTCTAATATAATCAACCCTATTCATCATGAAATTTTCGACTTGTCTATGGGTGTCACGACCCAAAAATGGATATGATGACACTCGTCTTATCCCACCAAGACAAGTCAGCTTAAAACTCAAATATCACAAACTATGCGGAAGTAAGACATTGAAATCTTAAAATATTATAAGTGCAGATAACTAAGTCAAGTTAATAAAACCCCCAAAACCTGGTTGTCACGTGTATTAGCCTCTAAAGTATTACAATTGTTTCAAAGAAACACACGAGTCTCAAATGACATTGTTTCTAGAATAGAACAAGATCATAAATAAGGAGAAAGAAGGTCCGCTGAGATGACAAACAACTACCTCACAAATCTCCACAGGAACCTCGGAAAAGAAGAGAATAGAAAGTATCATGGAGATCCGGGCTAGTAACCTATAAAAATGTAGAAGCAAGGGATGAGTATCAAACCGCACGGTACTCAGCAAGTAAAACCTCTAAACACAAGCTAAAGAAATAAAATACGGGTACTCCTTACCACCCCAATCGAACCTCCACAACTATAACCTGCATAAAATCATTCCAACCCAACAGTTCATAATTTTTATAGTACACAACTCAACAACAACATTCTAACAATTACATATCCTCAACAACAAACTCAATATTCATCAATCACAAGTTCCACATAAAGGCACTCACAAGATCAACAACACGCAAGATCAAGTCTCCAATGATAAAGATTTGTAATGCAATGAAATGCAATGTCAAGTATAGTGATACATGTCTGACTTAATGATACACACCCGTTGTCTCTCAGTCCGGACCCATGGGGGACATATTTGTTCATGCGTCTGTCACGGCATGCGACACGAACCTCCATATATAGTATCCGTCGCAGTGCGCGACACGTCCCTGGATATTAAAATTCATCGCGGCGTGTTACACGTCCCTCAAAATATAGTATTCGTCGCGGCGCGCGACACGTCCCTCGAAATGGTACATCCTCTTTAATTTCTTATTCTTTCTCAATTCACATAACACTTGTCACAACCATGTTTCAGAACAATGCAAATGACATGGTCACACAAATAATGAGAAGATGACCATTTTCATAACATTGCACAATTCACAACAACACAATCGTGATACACCATCAACAATGAATCAACAAGTCTTTCAAAACCATTCTCAACACATCACACGCCAATAATTAATCACATAGCCTTTTATTATCCCTTTTTCAACATTAGAATTATTCAATATGGAAAAGTCAATCCATCACCCAGTCACATTACTCCCCAACACATACCACTAGGAAATACACGATTCTATGCACTTAACAAGGGTTTAGAAATCCACTTGCCTCAATTAATCAACAATTCACTCTGGGACTTGAGCCTTCCCTTTTTGTTGAGCTCCCAAATCAGTTCAATCTATTCAAGAACATAATCACAATAAGATTTTGAAACTAACAACACCCATATTGCTACATGTCTAGCCTAGATCCAAAACCTCACACGAATCTATAATCAAGTTCCTAATCTTGGTGCCAATTAACAAGTCAACTCTCATATTTTCAAATTTCAAATCTAGGGTTAAGTTCCAATTTCTCCAATACCATAAATTCAATAATATTCAGATAATATAATACACCTAATATTTAATTACATATCTTAATATCTCAAAAACTTAATTTACAATATTATAATTATTAAATATGGAGTCTGACTGGTTACGAAAGCAACGACCAAGACCATATGAAGTCACAACACGAAATTCCCAACATGTGAGTCAATCAATTTATAACATGTAATATTGAAATTATTGACCAGTGATGACTTCTCCACAACCCAAAACAAATTAGCAACACTACAGTTATGTCAACATTGAAAGATTCCACTTTGTTATATAACCTTATTTAAATGAATATAAAATTGATTTTGATTATGTATGTGGCAATAAAGGAATTCGTTATATGAAGGTTTTCGTCTTCGTTAGATGTTGCACGACTCATGTTATAGGGTAGTTGTTTTCTTTAAAGAGTAAAAATTATACTTCTACTAACTAATTTTAATATGTATGGCCAAATGGTATAGGTTCTTAGATAAATTTCAGAGTAGGCCCATTATTATCAACTAACTTAATTAATTATTTAATAAATATATGTTAAGTAAATAACTTTAGTTATCAAATAGTTCAAAATTTTCAAACCAACTTCACCGACGGATCAAACATGACACCTGGCTACTATGGGGGGAGGGGTAAAACGGTAATTTTTATGATAATTTCCAAAAATAATTTTTCGAGTCGTTACAATGGGTTTATGAGGTTAATTTGCGAGACTATTATCAAGTTGATAAAGAGATAGTAGACGAAACTGATGACAATTTGAGAAACTGGAGGGTGTTGATCTATTATTAATTTTTAAGGTCCAAGTCTTCATAGTATTTTGAATTGTTAATGCTTTTGCTTGTATATTTCGTTTCCGCTTAAAATTTATTGTGGGATTAGATAGGTCGTGAAATGTTATTTTGATTTGATATGAAGATGTTTTTTTTTCAAGTTTGATATCTTATGCTCAACTTATAGAATCAGATTTATTAATTAATCCTCTCTTCTTTCAAGGAAGGAAAAAGTAACGATAGAATGATATAGTTTAACAAAAAACAGTAGATACTAAAAAATCAATTGGGTGAAAGCTCAGAAATGAAGAGTAACACCACTCCCCTAAATAAATAAGAAAGTTAGTGAAATCAGGGAACGCCGTCATTTTGCCCAAATGAGGGAATTAGAAGCTAGGGGTAAATCCGACCGCTCAAGTAGATGTTATGTTTGAATCAACTTTCATGATATACAATCCAGAGGATAACTCGATCTCAAGTCTCCTAAATTTGGTAAAGCTCTTACGGTGAAAATCTTCATTGAAAATTTAGTTTCTCCCCTCTCACAAAATAAATCAAGAATACAACAAGAATGAAGCCGGCAGAAGCTCTGATGATTATAATTATATAAGTAATGATTTGAAATTGTTCCACCTTATGCATTTTGCTGAGGGCGGATATATTTTATTTTATTTTTTATTCGAATAATCATTGCATATTTAAGGGAGAGATTTATAGCTCTTCATGGAGATCTTGTTTTTTTATCTTTTCTTTTTGCATATTTTAATGAAAAAGGAACGTTTTCTCATTATTTCTAATAACTTATTAAATTTCTTTTATGTTTTCGTTTCATTACTTTAGTTACTTAATAGTAAGATTGATATTAGCAAGCTACTAATGTTAGTAGATTTCTTTTTCTTATGTAACTGAGAACACGAGTCCCATATTACTTAGTGAACTAAAATCATTATTCAAAACTTGATGTTAAATGAATTTGATACAAAGGATATTACAAGGGAGGACAAAAAAAGAGATACTAAGGACTAGCACCGTAATCACATTACAATAAAGGAGATATTTAGTGGCAATAGTTTTTTTTACCGCAAAGTCATGTAGTGGTATTTATAGAGTGTTTGTTATAAGTACTAAAATTTTATATTGTCGTTAAATATAATATAGCGATAATTATATCATTGCCGCTAAATAATTGGAGCAAAAACTTTGTTATTGTTATTATCATATGCTTTTAATTATCGTCCACTTATATCCGATAATAAGTGTACAAAATCTGATCGCTGCACTGCAACTCCACAAACAAAAAGCATAATAATATTACTTAGTGTGAAAATTTTCAATTGATTTTCCAAAAGATGAAAAATATGGGAAATGATGTAGAAAGATCAAAAAAAGGAATTCACACACAAATTTTTAATTTTTTTAATTTTTTTTATTGCTTAGAAAGAAATGGGTGAGATAGTTTTTTAAAGCCACATTATGTTTTTTTGAAATTAAGCAAATACTTTTGATTTTTATTTTTTTAACTCAGGCCATTAAATAAAGGGGTAAATATGCACCACTTGTTAGGTGGTGAGGTATATATGCACTACTTGTAAAACAATAAAAATATTTTCATATCACCTTTTTAACAAGGAGTATATCCACTTTAATTGACAAAATTGAGGGATATATTTGTCTCTTTTCTCATTATTATTTTTCATTGTCATATAATATGTGGAAAATGTAGAGGAGGTCGCATTTTATGTTTATTATGATTTTTTTTACCAAGAGAGATAACTGATAAGAATGAATTTACTTCATTATTGACCATTTCTCCTTCATTTGACTATTTTTTCCATTCTGAAAAAAGAATCACTAAGCATTTATAGCTTTTGTTATGATTTGAACATTTATTCATATAACAGCTTATTCAACTTCATTGATTACATCTTTAATTACTTCACCATTATCCAATCATAAATAGATATTACAAGAGCCATTTAATGTCTAACTAACCAAATAACCAGTGTAAATATATAGATAGATTTCTAGAAAGATGTATGAGTTATATGGCATGAAAAATTGAAGTGAGATTTAATACAATTAATATTTTATTTATTTTAGTCAAGTTTGTAGGCTTTAAATATAGCATCAGAAAGATCTATTTCCTCATTCTCATCAGCATTTTTATAAAGAATCATCATGTCTGAAATGCTACCATCAGAACATAATCAAGAATCTTAAGTTTGGTCACCTATCTCCTCTGCTCCACATGATCACTTCAACAGCGATATACAAAATGAAGAATCAATCATCTCTGAATCTGCAAAAGATAAAGTTGTAGATGAAATAGAGGATCAAAAAGCAATTGAAAAAGGAAAGCTCCCAGCATTTGATCTGTATGAAATGAAGTCTGTATGTCCAAAAATTGGAGAAAAAGGAAAGTCTCCCATGCCTGAATTTTATGAATTGAAACCCATCAGTAAGTCTACATTTTCCAATCTTATACAAGGAGAAACGTCTGAAATTAAGTTGAAAAAAGAAGATAACTATGATTATTATCAGGATGTAGCTATCTTGAAGTCTATCTATCATTACTTCTTCAATCATGGGGTGATTCCATATCCTAATTATTCAGAGAATTTTATTAATTACATTGAGGCTTCAATTCCCAACTTGAAATTTTGTGGCCTGGCATTGAAGGCTAAGATTATTTTGTTAGAGAAGCGTTTCTTAACTATTTTGAAAATTGCAGGATATGACCCTAATATAATCAACCCTATTCATCGTGAAATTTTTGACTTGTCTATGGGTTTATGGGGTTGATTTGGGAAACTATTATCAAGTTGGCAAAGAGATAGACGAAACAGGTGACAATTTGAGAAAGTGGAGGTGTTGATCCATTCTTAAATTTTTAGGTCTAAGTCTTCATAGCAGTATTTTGAATTGTTTATGCTTTTGCTAGTATTTTTCATTTGAAAAAGTATTGTGGGATTAGAGATCATGAAAGATTATTTTGATTTGATATGAAAATGTTTTCTTTTTCCAAGTTTGAAATCTTGTGCTCAATTTACAGAATCAGATATGTCAATTATTCGTCTCTTCTTTCTAAGAAGGAAAAGAATAACAATAGAATGATATAATTTCACAAAATCACGTGATGCTAATAAATCACTTGTGTGAAAGCTCAGAAATTAAAAGTAAAACCACTCTCCAAAATAAATAAGAAAGTTCGTGAAATCAAGGGAACATCGCCATCTTACCCAAATGAAGAATTAGTAGCTAGGAGTAAATCTAGAAAAGATACATTGTCCGTATATATATGGAGAAGTACTAAAATACAACGTAGAATCGTTCTTCAATTTGTGATCCACTAAGGAACAACGCCAATGAATTTTTTATAATTATCAATTCCGTAAATAAAAATTATCACCAAATCCTATCTTCTAAATTAAATAAATTACACAATGAAAAAGACTTTAAAATCTCCAAATGATAATGCTATCAATTGAACAAGTTTATCGTAGAGAGGGTGGAGGCTGGACAAGGAAGAGGAACACTTGTGCGTCGTTTGGTTCTTTGCTAAGTAAATTATTGATGTATTGAAACTAGTGTCATATTTGGTAGTATTTTAGTTATTATGTATAAAATTCAACACACCAATTATATTGTTTAGCTATCGATTTATATATAATCTCACGCATAACTAGAAATCCTAGGTCAGATGATTAGTAATTTCACTTTCTCCTTAGAGTGATTTACTATTGAATATATAAGCAAACCATACATTAAGTTATATACTTTATCGGTGTAAAGACAAATAAAATTTACACCCGAGCAGTAGGAACATGCCCTCTTACATCAACATTCTTACTGAGTTTGTTCTTCCCTTCGATCTCCAACTCAGGAAAAGAAATTTATTATCATAATTTAGTGTTTTAATATCTGAATCTAGAGGATATTTACATATTTCAAGTTTTCCTTATTTAACATGTTATACCTAATAAATATTCGTGCAGAATTTTAACTAATCGTATAACTGGGAAATTGGACTTGGTGAAGGCATCCAATATTCAGATTTATGGCAGCCTCGATAATGAATCTAATGCATCATATTTCAACAATTATATAGTTTTGTAAGTTTCATACTTGGTTTACCAACTTTCATTTTCTTTTAGTAATGGTGGTTGCTTGCATGCAACTCAACTAATTCACTGTATATGTTTGATATTCCCAGTGTTGCATGTGCACAATAAGTTTTTATATCTACTTATGCTACTAATGAAAAGAAAATCACTTAGTATTTTAGCATCTTTGGACATTTGGTCTCACTATAGCTCAGTCAAACTTTATTGACCATGATATTACATCTTGAATTCACTGTAGTCCATCATAAATTGTCACTTAAAAAATCTAGTAACATAAAAATTAGTTACCCATTTTGAAAAAGATAAATAACACATAATTTTCTTTCCAAAATGTGAATTATTATTTTTTGGTGATAATTCGAAGTGAGATATAGTATAGTATTACAAATTACTTTCTTTCTTTATCAGCTCCAACATTTTTTAAATTTTTGCTTTCTTTATTTATCAGCTTTATCATCTCCAACATTTTTTTTATTTTTAATTTCTTTATTTATCAGCTCCAACAGTTACAAGGAAATAATCACTATAACATTTTTCTCTGAAGTAATGTAAAAAATTAAATAGCGTGGTGGTATCTTGCTACTATGCCAATAATACAAAAGAAAAGGTTAGAGTTATGCGACAACAACAATATACTCCGTATAATCTCATAAAGTGAGGTAGGAGATGATAAAGTGTATGCAAATCTTACCTTTACCTCAAAGGAAGAGTAGTTGTTTCCGATTGACACTTGACTCAAGAAAAATTGTTCAAAGAAGTTCAGAAAAATAAAAGTAACAGATACACTGAAAATAACAAATAGTAACAAAAACAACATATGATAACAAGACCGTAACTACAATAAAATAATATGATAGTCAAATATAAGCAAAAACAAGTAATAATAGAAATCGAAAGACGAGAAATATGGGAGCCCATCTTAGGCCTTTTAATTAGAGAAAATTATGTACTCCTCACCAATTGGGCCTTTAATCAAGTCTAAAACTCTTCCAGACTGGCCATTTTGCTTTAACATATATGGGCTTAAAAATATTTCTCATATATAGTTGGGAAAATTGTATATAATAGCAAACTATTAATTCAAATTAAATGCTATAAATATAGTTTGATTTAATTGTACCTCATAGCAAACTGTTGCTATTTCACCTCTCTCCTGGTGAATCTCGCTCGCCACTCTCGTTTTCTCCCTCCCCTCTCTCATTTTTTATACAAACGCAAGTGTATAAAGTGCGTTTGTGTTTGTATAAAGCGAGAGAAAATTATATATATACATATATTTTCGTTCCCCTCTCCCAGATCTCGCTCGCCACTCTCCCAGAGCTCGCTCTCTCACTCGCCTCTCTCACTTTATACAAAAAACGCAAATTGTATAAAATTCATTTGTGTTTGTATAAAGCGAGAGAAAATTGTATATATACATATATTTTCGTTCCCCTCTCCTAGATCTCGCTTGCCACTCTCCCTGATCTCACCTCTCTCACTTTATACAAAAACGCAAAGGTATAAAATGCGTGAAAATTGTATATATACATATATTTTCGTTCCCCTCTCCCAGATCTCGCTCGATCACTCGCCTCTCTCACTTTATACAATTGGTCTTTTTGTATATGTATACCAAAATAGATTATACAACTGCTTTCTTTTGTATATGTATAGCAAAATATACATATTTATGTTTGCTATGGAGCGCAATTATGCAAACTTTGTTATAGCATACAAATATGAATTTTGTGTTTGCTATATGTGAAAGTTGCTCTATATAGTTTACAAAGAGCTCATAGCACCTGGAACATAGCACTACTTGGGCCTTTATAATGTTCTGGGCTATAATTAGTACAGCTTTTCATGAGCCCAAATCAATTAAAAAGTTTTTGGAGCATCTTCGGGATTAGGTATTGTTCCTCTAATTTACAAGTAAGCGTCTATTATAAAAGGGGTGCGCAATTCCAAATCGTTGTTAGGCTCATGGCTCCATACCCGACTCATAAGCAGAATGATTTTGGTCCTCCATCAATTTGACACTGAGAAATTTTAACTATTCATCATCAACAAAATTTCATTTTGGAAATTATTTATACCTTGTTTTCTCTTTATGAATATAACATATTTTCGGCACACAATACAAATATGATTTTCTCCTTGTACCAAAATGTGGAATGAAAGGACTCTCTTCAGTGGAAAAACTATAAATTTCATTAAGAGTATTCAAGATTTAATTTTTAAAAATATATTTTGACTTATATATACATGTGTTACACAAAATATGCCTCTTCAAGTTTAGTTTCACTTGTGAATTAAAGTAAGATGACTTTATCACTTTGTGAAAAAATGGAGTATCACATGCCACAATATCTTTAAAAATGCTGTTCACTCTGGCATATGATCATATATATATCCAACAATATTTTAAGTGAGATTATGTAGGCAAAAGAAAAGACAACTTGAGGATTTGTGTATATTGGTTTATTGATTTGTCCAATATATGGAAGTGACAAAAAAAAATTGTGGAAGGCCTTGAACATTCTATTGTGGTGGAACTTGATCTACACCATTAACACTGTTTAGTGTTGTTGGAAACCACTTTGAGTTTTTTTAGGAATGGACTGTGGGGACTATTCAATGTGTCATTTCTAGAAACATCATACTACATTCTACTATTATTGTTACTACTATTACCACACTATCGCTGTTTCGAATTATGTGACGTTATATTTGATTTTTTTCTAATTTCCAAAAAGAATGAAAACAATTTGATCCTAAACAGTTTATTTTACTCTTAAAATTTTGATTTATCTGTCTAAAAGTTTCAAAGGTTTGTTTGGATCACATGTTATAAAGTGTTTCTTCTTTTCTATGATTTTGTGTCTTATCAAACACCTTCACATAAATCTGCATCTACTACTTACATAAGCTTGATTTGTATAGATGAGGATCAATTGGAAACAACCTCTTTATCTTTTTTCTGAATGTAGGAATATGAATGCGTATACACCACCCCCTCAAACAAAATTTATTAGGTCAATCGTGTAAATATTCCAATGGGCCACCTGAAATTTGTTGGATGAATTCGTGTACCCTTTCATCTCCAATCCCCATTCCTTTTCAAGGGATAAATGGATTTTATCACGTGAAAAAACATAGGATATTATGGGCCCTTATTTGGGCTGATATACAGCTGTTTGATTGATCATAAATGGGTCATATGGGCCCATACATTTTTTTAACTATAACAAAATTAGAGGTCTTTATTACACAATTGTAGTAGTGCGTGTCTACCAAAAAATCCAGAGGAAAAAAAGTACAAATTATTGTGCAAAAAGTATTGTTATGTTTGGAAAAGATAGAATGGGAAATGACAAGGCAAAAACCTTCAAATGACCAGATTCTAATAACCCATACATTTCCATCACATCAGATGTTGTGACCAAAATCTTTTTAAGTTGTGAGGGCAGAACGGGGTTTTTGAAGCAACGATAAAATTATCACATCAGCGTGAAAATAACTATTAATGCTTACATTATGGTTGTGTGTGGGTTGTGGTCCTCTACAGACTCTGCATGAACGTGAAATGTTACGTGCATTAGACTAGTTTTGTATGAGTTGTGAAAGTATATGAAAAATTATATTATTCATTGAAAAAATCACTTTGAAAATAAATCTACTAATAATATCAACTTTGTATCGACTTCCATTTAAAAAATAGTCGATTTTTAGTTCATGGATTTCGAGTCATAGTATTTTTTTTATTTTTTTGTTTATTAGGTACTGGATATATTATTTGTTACATATTAAAGGGATAAGGGTCTGAAAAATACCTCAACTTTGGTCGAATTTGTTGTTGCGATACTAAACTTTCATAAGGACCTATTACCTCCCTAGACTATTTAATACCGTATTTTTTACCCCCTGAACTATTTAATAGTGTATTTTAAAGGTATATATGTGCCCACGTGGGCACACTACTATTTCTAATTTTGTATTATTTTTTATGTCCACGTGGGCAAATATATATGTTTAAAATACGGTATTAAATAGTCTAGGGAGGTAATAGGTCCTCATGAAAGTTTAGTATCGCAACAGCA
>JAJOOR010028186.1:0-24271 GCA_036250505.1 Solanum acaule | reverse complement strand
ATCATGAAGGGGCACCAACTTTAGGTCTACCGGTTCAAGTCATAGTCTAAAATGCCCCATTAGTCATTCATAGAAAGGGCACCATGCTTAGGTCTCACTGATTCTAGACATTCATTCATTTATGAAGAGGCACCAACTCAAGGTCTACCAATTCAATACAATAAGACTTCAAGTCAAGATACATTCATTACTCAAGAGAAGGATGCCTAAGCCTACCAAGTCAAGAGATCACATTCCATAGCTTTCATGTATCAAGAAGAGGCACCTAAGTCTACCAATTCAAGACACACATCACATTATAAAGATCCTTCACATTCCATCATCATCACATATGAACAATAATAGAGGACACACTTTCAATCACATTACAATAACACTTTATACAAAATCACCTTGAGATCACATGAACACCTTTATTTTCACAACATGATTGCCTTTACTTCATTTGATTCTCATTCAAGTCCTTCACATCACATTCACATATATGATATCATGTCAACACTTCAATTCCTCATATAATGCCTCCAAGGCCATAAACACAATACATTCAATAAGTAAACACCTCCACCATAAGTGGATCACACATCAATCTATCACAATTCTATATCAATTCTACATTAACAATGAAGTTAGGTCCACTTACCCCTTTTTCCAAAGCCACAATCACCATTCCTCAACTCTCCAACAATTCACAATAGATAAGCATAGATAATAATAGAATTCAACTATTCAACTCAATCTAAGCATAATTCCATCATCATTCAATCATAAACAATAAACCCACTTCATAAGCCAACTTTAGGAAACTTGCAAAGACATGAGTTCATGGAATTTTCTTTCTTAAAACCATCAATAAACACCATTAATAACATGAATCATCATTAAAAAATCATTTAATGCAAGAACCCATGCTTAGACTTGAAATTAGGATTGTTGTGTTTTTGGAAGAACTTTGAATCATTTGGATTGAGCTCCTTGAAAGGAAGAATAATCAAGGATAAAGGATCCCCATACCTTCCTTTGTTAAGATTCCCCAAGAAATTTGATGAAGAAACCCCCTTCAATCCAAGCCCTAGCTCCAAGTTCTTGACCTTCTTCAATGGAGGATTGTAGAGAGAAATATTTGAGAGGAGGCGGGTTTCCTTTTTTTTCTAAATGGAGCGACTTAAATGGAAGGATTTTGGTCAAAAAGGGTTTTATAATTGCTAGGAAAGGCAAATAATAATAGGGACTCAACTTAGGAAAATAATTAAGGACCCACAAAGTTAAACTTAAAAGTTTTCACTAAACCCGTCTAAGCTCGTCCTTTTTGACAGTGCTTCACTATTTTGGGTATAACTTTTTACTCCGAGATCGGAAAAGGGAAAACTCGGTGGCGTTGGAAAGAGGACTCAGAGACCTTTAATTGGATAGGTAAAGGCCCATCTAATTAGTTTTGAGCTAAAATATATGACCATTTAAAGTTGATCCTCACTCCTAACTTAAAACTAAAAACTATTTTTAGGGGACTGTTTTGAGGGTCTCGGTTCTAAATGATTTCATGACATAGCTTAAGGTCTTGCTATCTTATAAAGGTGATTAATCAACTAGCTAATCAACCCCTTAACCCCTTAAACAACACTCCAAACTTCAATGACAAGACCCTTACAACTCACTAGTTCAAATGACTAGTTTCCGGACGTCACGGTCATTTCTTGACGTTTGACCTCAAATCTCTTTAAACTAAACTTCAAAAGCCATTTCTCATCATTTCATTAAGTTCTCAACTCCAAACTCACATGTGAGGCTCTAGTTTCACTAGTTCGTTTTTAGGGTCATTACATACCTACTTTGGGTCTCGTTTGACCTTGAAAATGCACTTGTTTGACCCTTAGGATGAATTTGCTCCAATGCTAAGGTCTTAACGGACGACCATGAATAATTTCGGCCATTTTTTTCAGGAATTTTGGATCACAAAAAATCCGTGGACTATAGCACATGAATTTCGGCAAAATTTGGGTTTACCTGCATTGAGGCTCGTTTTAATTTGAAAATGCGCATGTTTGCCCCTCGGGATGAACTCTCTCCATTGCTAAGGTTTTAACAGACGTGTATGAAAATTTTTGGCCATTTTTTTTGGGAATTTGGCATCACAAAAAATCCATGAACTATAGCACACGAAAATTGGCAAAATCTGGGTTTACATGCTTTGGGACTCGTTTGAACTTGAAAATGCGCTTTTTTTCCCCTCGGGACGAACTCAATCCATATCTAAGGTCGTACCGAACGTCCATGAAATTTTTTGGCCTTTTATTTCCAAAAAATTGGGATCAGTCCATGGATTATAGCACATGAAAATTGGCAAAATCTGGGTTTACCTGCTTTGGGATAGTTTAAACTAGAAACTGCGCCCGTATGCCCCTTAGGATGAGCTCTCTCCATTGCCAAAGTCTTAACGGACGTCTATAAAAAATATTTGCCTTTTTTATCCAGAAATTTCAAATCATAAATAATCCATGGACTATAGCATACGAAAATCAGCAAAATCTAGGTTTACCTGCTTTGGGGTTCAATTGAACTTGAATATGCACCTGTTTGCCCCTCGGGATAAACTCACTCCATTGCTAAGGTCTTAACGACTTCCATGAAAAATTTCGGCCATTTTTTTGGGAATTCCGAATCACAAAAAAATCATGGATTATAGTGCACAAAAATCAACAAAATCTAGATTTTACCTGCTTTGGGCTCGTTGTAACTTCAAAATTTGCTTGTTTACCCCTCGAGATGAACTCCCTCGATTGTTAAGGGCTTAACGGACGTCCATGCCAAACTAAAGCCATTTTTTGGGATTTCTGGATCACAAAAAATCCATGGACTATATAACATAAAAATCGGCAAAATCTGGGTTTACCTACTTTGGGGTGCATTTAAACTTGAAAATGCTCCTGTTTTCCCTTGGGACAAACTCTCTCCATTGCTAAGGTCTTAACGATGTCCATGAAAAATTTTGGCAATTTTTTTCGGGAATTCCAGATCACAAAAAATCATACACTAAAATCAGCAAAATTTGGGTTTACCTACTTTAAGGCTCATTTGAACTTGAAAATACGTCTGTTTTCCCTTCGAGATGAACTCGCTCCATTGCTAAGGTCTTAACGGATGTCCATGAAAAGTTTCAACCATTTTTTTTGAGAATTTCGAATAACAAAAAAAAACCATGGACAATAGGCACACTAAAATCGGCAAAATCTAGGTTTACCTGCTTTAGGCCGCGTTTAAACTTGAAACTGCACCTGTTTTTCCCTGGGGACGAACTTGCTCCACTGCTATGATCTTAACAGAAGTCCATGAAAAATTGTAACAATTTTTTTTGAGAATTCCGAATCACGAAAAATCATGGACTATGCACACGATAATCGGCAAAAATCTGGGTTTACTTGCTTTGGGGCTCGTTTGAACTTGACAATACATCTATTTTCCCCTCGTGATGAACCCACTCAATCTTATCGGACTTCCATGAAATATTTCAGCCATATTTTTTGGGAAATTCAGATCACAAATTATACATAGACTATAGCAGACAAAAATCGGCAAAATCTGGGTTTATCTGCATTGAGGCGTATTTGAACTTGAAAATGCACCCGTTTTCCCTTCGGGACAAACTCTCTCTATTGCTAAGGTCTTAATGTATGTCCATGAAAAAATTTGGCAATTTTTTTTCAAGAATTTCGGATCACAAAAAATCCATGGACTATAACACACGAAAATCGGCAAAATCTGGGTGTACCTGCTTTAAGGCTCATTTGAAAAAGAAAATGCGTCTGTGTTCCCCTCGGGACGAACTCGGTCCATTGATAAGGTCTTAACGGACGTCCATGAAAATTTTTGGTCATTTCATTTTGGCAATTCCGGATCACAAAAATTTCATGTACTATATAGCATACCAAAATTGGCAAAATCTAGGTTTACCTGCTTTAAGGCTCGTTTGAACTTGAAAATGCATCTATTTGCACCTCGGGACACACTCGCTTGATTGCTAAGGTTTTAACGAACGTCCACAATAATTATCAGCTATTTTTTTTGGGAATTCCAGATCACAAAATCTCCATGGACTATAGCACACGAAAAGAGGCAAAATTTGGTTTTACTTGCTTTGGGGCTCGCTTTAACGTTAAAATATATCTATTTTCCATCAAGACAAACTCACTCCATTTCTAAGGCCAGAACGGACGTCCATGAAAAATTTCGGCCATTTTTTTTAGAATTCTGAATCACAATAAATCTATTGACTATAGTACACGAAAATCGGCAATATCTAGGTTTACCTGCTTTGGGGCTAGTTTGAACTTGAAAAGGCTCCCGTCTACCCCTCGGGACTAGCTCGTTCCTTTGCCAAAGTCTTAACGGACGTCCATAAAAATTCTGCATTTTTCTTCAGGAATTTTGGATCACAAATAATCCATGGACTATAGCACATGAAAATCGGCAAAATCTGGGTTTACTTGCTTTGAGGCTCGTTTGAACTTGAAAATGCTCTCGTTTTCCCATCGTGACAAACTCGCTCCATTGCTAAGGTCTTAACGGACTTCCATTAAAAATATCGGCCATTTTTTTCTGGAATTTTGGATCACAAAAAATTCAACGATTATAGCACACGAAAATTGAAAAAATCTGGGTTTACCTGCTTTGGGCTCGTTCTAACTTGAAAATGCACCTGTTTACCCCTTGAGATGAACTCCCTCGATTGCTAAGGGCTTACTGGACGTCCATGAAAAATTAAAGCCATTTTTTTGGGATTTCTGGATCACAAAATATCCATGGACTATAGAACACGAAAATTGGCAAAATCTGGGTTTACCTGCTTTGGGGGGCGTTTGAACTTTAAAATGCCCCTGTTTTCCTCTAGGACGAACTCTCTCCATTGCTAAAGTCTTAACGACTTCCATGAAAAATTTTGGCAATTTTTTTTCAGGAATTCCGGATCACAAAAATCCATACACTATAACACACGAAAAATTGCAAAAATTAGGTTTACCTGCTTTATGGCTCGTTTGAACATGAAAATGCGCCCGTTTTCCCATCGGGATGAACTCGCTCCATTGCTAAGGTCTTAACGAACGTCCTGAAAAGTTTTGGCCATTTTTTTTGAAAATTCCGAATCACAAAATAAACCATGGACAATAGCACACGAAAATCGGCAAAATCTGGGTTTACTTGCTTTGGGGTGCGTTTAAACTTGAAAGTGGGCCTGTTTTTCTGGGGACGAACTTGCTCCATTGCTATGGTCTTAACAGAAGTCCATGAAAAACTTTTGCAATTTTTTTTGGGAATTGCGGATCACAAAAATCCATGGACTATAGCACATGTAAATCGGCAAAATCTGGGTTTACCTGCTTTGGGACTCGTTTAAACTTGAAAATGTCCCCGTTTATCCCTCGGGACGAACTCACTCCATTGCTAATGTTTTAACAAACAAATTTAGCCATTATTTTCAGGAATTTCGTATCCCAAAAAATCCATGGACTATGCATACAAAAATTGGCAAAATATGGGTTTACATGCTTTGGGGCTCATTTGAACTTGAAAATGCGCCCGGTTTCCCCTCAGGACGAACTCGCCCCATTTCTAAGGTCTTAACGGATGTCCATGAAAAGTTTCAGCCATTTTTTTTAGAATTCCGAAATACAAGAAAAAACCATGGAAAATAGCACACGAAAATCGGTAAAATCTGGGTTAACATGCTTTGGGGCGCGTTAAACTTAAAAGTGCGCCTGTTTTTACCTGGGGATGAAGTCACTCCATTGCTATGGTCTTAACAGAAGTCCATGAAATATTTTGGCAATATTATTTTGGGAATTTCGGATCACAAAAAATCTATGGACCATAGCATACGAAAATCGTTAAAATTGGGTTTTCCTGATTTGGGATCATTTAAACTTGAAAATGTTCCCGTTTTCCCCTCTGGACAAACTCGCTCCATTGCTAATGTTTTAACGAACGTCCATGAAAATTTTTGGCCATTTTTTTCAGGAAATTCGTATCCCAAAAATCCGTGGACAATAGCACACAAAAATCGACAAAATATGGGTTTACATGCTTTGGGGCTCGTTTGAACTTGAAAATGCGCCCATTTGCCCCTCAGGATGAACTCCCTTTGTTTCTAAGGTCTTAACGGACGTCCATGAAAAATTTTGGCCATTTTTTTGGGAATTCTGGATCAATCCATGGACTATAGCACACGGAAATTGACAAAATCTAGGTTAACCTTCTTTGGGGATCGTTTGAGTTAGAAAATGCACAGTATGCCCCTCGGGACAAACTCACTCCATTGCCAAGGTCTGAACGGACGTCCATAATAAATTTCTGCCTTTTTTTCTCGAGATTTTTGGATCACAGAAAATCCATTGACTGTAGCACACGAGTATCGGCAAAATCTAGGATTACCTACTTTGGGGCTCGTTTGAACATCAAAATGCGTCCATTTTCCCCTCGAACTAACTCTCTTACTTAACAGATTTCCATGAAAAATATCGGCCATTTTTTTCTCAAATTTTGGATCACAAAAAATTCATGGACTATAGCACTAAAAAATTGGCAAAATCTGGGTTTACCTGCCTTCAGGCTCGTTTGAACATGAAAATGCTCCTGTTTTTCCCCTTGAGATGAACTCAATCAATTGCTAAGGTCTTAATAGACATCCATGAAAAAATTTGGCTATTTTTTTGGGAATTCCGAATCACAAAAGAATCATGGACTATAACACACGAAAATCGGCAAAATCTGGGTTTACCTACTTTGGGGCTCATTTGAGGTTGAAAATGCACCTGTTTACCCTCGAGACAAACTTCTTCCATTGATAAGGGCTTAACGGAAGTCCATGAAAAATTAAAGCCATTTTTTTGGGAATTCTGGATCAGAAAAAATCGATGGACTATTGATGTGCCGCAAAATCTTGGCACATTTGATACTTAAAAACGAGGAACTACTACTAGAATTAAGTGCATTTTTGAATACTTTGATATGTTTGTTAATAGTGTAGGCAGAACTGGCGTATGTAGAAAAGTGGAAAAGGAAGCAGAGAATAATGATGATCAAGTGAAGTTCACGGCCAACTTCACGGATCGAGACCTTCATAACGGTTCGTGGTTGAGCCCGTGAAACTGAACCAGTGTGAAGGCTTGAGAGGAGCTGAAAGTGAAATTGAACAAGTGAAGACCACGACTAACTTCACGGGCCGTGGTCCTCATCACGGACCGTGGTTGTGATCGTGATGCTGAACCAGAGAAGAGGTTAAAAGAAGTTGTTAAGTTATGGGACCAAGTTAATTTCACAGGCACCTTTACGGGTCGTGAAGGTCACTTCGGAGCGTGGTACCCATTGTGATGATGAGCCAGTGGATGGACTTCGAAGAGTTGAAATTTGGGTCGGAAAAGTAAAGACCACAGCCAACTTAACGGGCCGTGGTCCATAATGATGGTCTGTGGTCTCGTCAGTGATGCAAGTTCAAGTGATAGAATTTGAAGGGCAACTTTTGGGAAGTTCCATGGGAAGTTCATGGAGGGCTTCACGGTCCGTGAATCCCTCTACGAGCCGTACAAGTGGTCGCAGAGCCACCCGACATTTGAGTCCTAGTTCGACTAGGACTCATTTTAAACAATCTATTTTGAATTACTTTAGGTCATTTTTGGATCATTTTTTATTATCTTACATTTTACGAAGACAAACACAACTATTACTCTTAGCTTTTGATTTTAGGATTTTGATTATTACTATCAGTTTGAAGCTCAGATTTTGATTATCAGATTATCAAATTGATTGTTGAGTTGTTAATTATTTTCGTAAGTCTTTCTCAATATGTTTTCATATCTAATTACTGATTGTTTGCGTGAAAGCATGAGTGGCTAACCACCACGACTGGGGTTGTGGGATCCATGACGAAATTCTAGTTATGATTCCGTAAAATGAGTAAAGGGTAGTTTGTGTTTACAATATGTAGTTTTTAGATTTCGATAACATTATAATCTAGTGAGTGCACGCATTAGATGAGACTATATCTGATATTTGTTCGAGAGAAAAATACCAGTTAGGAAAAAGCAAAACTAAATTAACAAATTGGAGGTAATGTTTGAGTTTGAGAGAAAAGAACTTTTAACACCATATCATTGTAGCGAGGATCACTGTTAGTAACACTCTAGGGTCGACAGAACATGACTGATGATTATTTGATTAGGCTAAGAAGCGTCAAATAAATTTAACTAGCAATGATTCTATAAACATTAATTTGCCTGACGCATAAATACGAAAGAATATTAGAACTAATGTTATGGTGAACAGAATCCTGGTTTCTCTTAATTAATTGAATCAACCTTACAACGAAATAGTCTGTTAGTTGTGAATCTGGATTTTGACTGCAAGTTTTGGTAATGATAACATTTCAACTAAAACCAAATTTAGTTTCCGTTGTTATTTGTCCAGGAGATAATAACAATATTCGAATAAACGCGTCAGTGAAACCTTATCTGTAAAGAAATTCTCTGTGGGATCAATCTCAAACTCTAGTTGAGGTCTGTAAATTGATATCGACTATTTACACTTCTTGTTTGAAGTGTAAGTTTGGACGTATCACATTTTGGCGCCGCTGCCAGGGAATTTCATATCATAAGTGTTTTTCTAGCTTTTATTCGATTTGTAGTTATATTTCCTAATTTTACATTTTGTTCTGTGTTTATGTCTCTTTCAGGTGAGTTCGATTGTGCATACCCAACACTAGAAGTAAAGGATCCCCATTGCTACCTTACGATCCTGAATTTCAGAGAACTATTCGAAAGATGGTTAATGCACAAGAACTAGAGGCTCAAAGGCACAAACTTGGCTTAGAAGGTGAATTGATGCTGCAAGGAATGTCCAGCAAACTGCTGGAATCAATCAACCTAGGCCAGGTGCCCAGCAAAATGCTGGAATCAATCAACCTAGGGCAGTAGATAATAACAGAGGGTTGGAAGGATTAGTCCTTCCTCAACGCCAACCAATAGCCCCAAGGGGTAGAGCTCAGCATATAACTCATATGATGTATGAAGAAGATGATGTTGACTTGGATGGAGCTGGAGCCACTGGAGCTATAGTGTTACCTGCACTACCTCCAGGTGTTAAGTTCACCATCACCAGCACTATGATGCAACTGTTAAACCTGAAAGGTATATTTAGGGGTGCAGTTGGTGATGATGCAAATCAGCATTTGATGAATTTTGTGGCAATCTGCAAGTCACAAGAAATTCCTAGAGTTAATCAAACTGCGATGAGATTGAGGTTATTCCCACTGTCCCTTACTGGAGAGGCAACAAACTGGTTGAATGAGATGCCAGATGAATCCATCAGTACTTGGACAGAGCTGAAAGAGGCTTTCCTGGAATGATTTTTTCCAGAATCAAAAGAGTTGCAGATGAAGGATGAGATTAGTACACACAAGCAGCTACCAGGAGAGACAATGCATGATACTTAGTGGAGGTTTAGCCAAAAGCTGAAGAAATGCCCCAACCATGATCTTACCGAAAGGCATCTGAAATATGCTTTTTATAGGTCTCTAAATTATGTTACTAAACTTGTTGTTGATGCAGTTTGTGTGGAGGCTCATTTATGAGTAAGTCATTCTCGGAGAGCATGCAGCTGTTGGATGAGGTATCAAAGAATAACAGGGCATGGTACACAAGAGATGCGGAGGTAGGAGAGCTTGGGTATACATTTGAGCTTTCAACTGAACAGAGGAAGAGAGAAGAAGAAAGGGACCAAGACATGTTGCACATGAGGACACAAATAGATCTGCTCACAAAGCACATTGTCGCCAAGTCTAAAAAGGTAAATGCTGTGGGACAACAAAACATGTATGAGGATCAGGATATTGACCTAAATGAGGAAGCTAACTACTTGGGGAACAAAGGAGGTTTCCAAAATTATAACTCTGGAAATCAGGGTTACAATTCTGGAAAGACAGGTCGAAACTATGCTAGGGATGGTTAGTATGATAGGCCAGCAAATAGAGATCAGGGAAACTGGCAGAACAGAGATGGGCATAAGAATGATCGTAGTGGTGTTTATGTGTCCCCAGGTAATAGAGACTGGGCAAGTGGTAGTTCTAGCGGGTCTAAGCTGGAAGACATGATGGCTAAGGTACTCCAGAAAGTTGAATCAACTGATGCAGGGGTAAAAGAAATGAGAGGTGATTTCTCGAGCATGAGTTAGTTGGTGGACTCTCACACCACCTCCAGTAAACAAATTGAGCAGCAGTTGGGGCCACTCTCAGCCTCACTGAATCAGAGGAAAAATTGGTCACTACCAAGTGACACTACTCAAAACCCTAAAAAGGACGGGCACTACATGGCCATCGCCACAAGAGTGGTAAAGTTCTTACTGACCCTATTTCTGTAGGTACCAAACATGAACAGGTCTTGGAGCAAACTGGCAGGGAGGAGGATGAAGTTGAACAAGTAGATGATTTGGAGGATTCTCGGCCTAAAGCACAACCTGCGAGAGGAAAAGAGAAAGCGGTCGAGGAAAACCTGCCTTTACAGTAGATTCCCAGACCACATCCACATTTCCCTCAAAGGCTCTAAAAGAAAGCTGAAGATGGGAAATTTACAAAGTTCATCACCATGTTGAAGCAACTTTTAGTAAACATACCACTGGTGGAAGCCCTGGAACAGATGCCAGGATATGCCAAGTTCATGAAGGACTTGGTTACAAAGAAGAGACCGGTAAGTCTTGATTTTACTAACGATGTTCATTATTGCAGCACCATTGCAGTCCTCCTCAAGTTGAATCTTGTGGGTGCATATACCAGGAGGTATTCCAATTATATCAGCAATGGTCTACTCAATGGCCCTTTTGTACCTTCTCAACACCTTTATCACCTCCTACACCTGCTATTCATTTAAATCTGCAGCCAAGATCACAATTAAAGTGTTATTAGTACCCAAAAATACATACCTGAGGTGACTGGTAACCGTTTCAGTTCCAGCATCGGTGGCTCCTCGATGGATGGTTTTGCTGGAGGACTTGGCCTGTTTTTCAAGTCCAGGTCCAATTTTTTTGGAGCATACGAGTGTGCTCCCATACCCTGCAAGCATTCACAGTATCTATCTAGTCAGACTGGAAATCAGCATCAAAGTTCATCCGCACTGCAACTAAGGTTTCAATAGGCATCTTCTCTTCTATGGGTATCCTCATGTCTTCATCAGCAACTACCTCTATTGCAGATACCGCATTCGTAAAATTGGGTTGCTTCATTGACCTGCAAATATTGAACTTTACCTCATCCTTGTTGAATCTGAACTTCAACTCTCCTCTTTCAACATCCACCAAAGCTCTTCCTGTGGCAAAAAAGGGTCTTCCCAAAATTATGGGAACCTTAAATTCCACTTCGCAATCCAAGATCAGGAAATCAGCTGAAAAGATGAAGGTATCCACCTTTACAAGTACATCACATATGACTCTCACTGGCCGCTTGACTAACCTATCAGCCATCAGCAACTTCATTGCTGTGGGTCTTAGAACTCCCAATCCCAATATATTGTAGATGGCTAATGGCATCAAGTTGATGCTAGCTCCTAGATCACATAAAGCTTTTGCAAACTTAATTGACCCATTGGTGCATGGGATAGTGACCAAGACTGGTAGTTTCAAGAAGTGGGCAATCATGCCTGAGACTAGAGTGGTAGTAGCTGACATTAAAGCATTTAAGGACATTTATCAGACGTTTCAATTTCATTGATTGGATGGATAATTCACCTAGTGATTACTCTTACCACCTGACTAGGGAGTTCTACCCCTCGTATGAAGCCACACTGATGAATTTTGCTGCACACACAGAGACTACGAAGCGTGGACAGAGAGACATTGCATTTACATAGGGTCCACTAAATTTTGTTATAGTTCAGGGAAAATCAGTAGATATCATTGGAGGCCACGATTAACAGGATGTTGCATGGCCCCAAATACTCTGCACCAGCTTCAGTTGGCCTTTTCGAGGGCAAATATCATGAAGTCACTAGTGACACTACTATGGAGATTTAGAGTTCTCGCGAGACGGTGTTGCGCTGGATTGCAAAACAAATTGCCATAGATGGGGAGAATGCCATTTGGGTCACCACGATGCCAACACTGATTCCAAAAGCTTCGTTATCATTTTCATCCAAGGTGTAATGGGCTCTTGTGCGTGCCCAATTGAGACCTACAGGAAATGACAACACTTTGTCTCCTTCTTTAGCATCTTTGGTAGCCTGCCTTATGGCTGGTTACCCAGTCAATGTGGGGCGGATCATAGCTACTGAAATAAGAAACAGAGCATTAAATGAGAAAGTTAGGTTTCCATTTCCTTGTATGATAGGGAAACTGTGTAGATAAGCGAATATTTCGCTAAACAAGCTGATTGACATATGGCGTGATACATTCAAACTCATCCAGGTTTCTAAAATTAAAGATGTCGCGAACCATCTCTTTGGTGCAAAGTCTGCCGCTGTGGGTACTTTAACTGTTGTTCCACATGTCCCAATTGACATCCCACATGCAGATAGAGGTTCAAACAGGGAGAGTCATCACAGCCTTCCACAGAGGCACCACCACCTCCAGCTTCAGCCTCCCAGGCTCCAGGTACGAAATTGGTTGCAGATTAGTGCTAGACCAAGACATTGGTAGACCAGATTATTCTTCGGATGCCTCAGCTGATAGAGACAAAGGTGTTAGCTATGAAAAAAGAGATCAAAGATGAGGTGCAGAAAGAGCTGGCTGTCTTAAAAGACATATTGGATGGTTTAGAGAACCTTGTCCAAGATCGATTCCAGGCTACCGGGTCAGTAGATACTGAATAGTTCATATCACAGCTGGCCGAGATGAGAACTTAGATTGCTAAACTGACTGAAAAGGTAGTATACGTACCCACTTCGATATTGCCCGAATCTTTAATGCAAATGCTAAATCAGGCAACCTCCACTCAATCAATTGACATTTTTGGGGAGAACCCCCCACGAGTAAGTCCGGCAAGAGAAACCACAAAGTTGGAGAACTTGATGAGGAGACCCTTACTGACCCAGCCAGAGAGGCAAGAAGCCAAGAAAAGAGATCTCGTAGAACATCAAAGAGGGAAGCTCGAGAAAAGGAAGCCTTTGAACAGAAACAACGAGATGCAACCTTAGTTGGAGCTTCTGGTAGTGGAGCACCTGCCCCAACTAGTAAGGACCAAAATGATCAAGTCTCAAGTTCTGAGAGTGCACCCATTGATAAGGGTGCCAATGCTTATCCGACGACCGGCTCCTAGAGCGCCGTAGGTATGACCCCTCCTCATAGCCTGTGTGTTTTATTGTTCTGTATCGACTTTGAGGGTAAAGTACTATTAATTTGGGGAGGGGGTAGTGATAGCAACCTGCCATAGCTAAAAAATGGAGGTTGTCTCTGTGTGTTACTATTTTTGGGTGCTTTTGTGCGTTGAGCTGTGCAACAACTAGTCTGTGAAAAATGAGGACCTGAATCTGAGTTTGACTGTTACGATCTTTAGATGACATCTTAGATACTGATATGTTGAACATGGCTAATCTGACCAATTAATTGGTGAACCAAGAAACTGAAAAATGCAGGCATGTGTTGTGTGTGTAAGTTTTTATTTAAGTTTAACACTTGGAGCAGAAACTAGAAATTGACTAAGTAGTCTTACTTGAATTTGAGAATAACCGGATAGGAAAGGACCAGTAGGCCATTTTTGTTAAAACCAGTAAAAAGACAAAAATAAAAAAACCAAATGAAAAAGCTTATCACCTAAACTCAATGTGAGCCTTAAATCAGTCTTTGTTCTTACCCGACACATGTCATATCCTTGGTTCTCCGAAGGTACGATATTACAACTCAGGCCAAAAGCCTAAGTTGAGGGTGATTGCAATCCGAATAGAAAGAAAAAGGAAAAAGAAGGTTCAACCAGTGAGCTAAGTGCATATCAAAAGTGTAAATAAAAAAAAAAAAAAGAGAGAAAGGAAATAATAACTATTGGGTAGTGCTGAAATAAAGAAAAAGAGGGAATCACTTAGAAAAGATTATGTGAAAATGAATCTTTGGAACTTCAAGGGATTAGTCACTTACGAAACCAAATATCTGTGCCCTAGCCCCGAGTCTATGTTACAAGACAATAAAGTTCTATAGTGATCCTATTCCGGGTGGTTGAAAGATAAAGCGTAGAAATCAAAGGCAAGCCTATGGTAGTTTGTTGTTAGTGTTAGTAGTTCTTTGAGAGTGTGAGTGTAGTACTCAGTCCCAACTATTTTGAGCGAGGGACTTCTTTGTTGTGAGGACACAGTGATTACATTTGGAAGTAGATTGTGTGAGCTGATAATTCACTGCATAAGCATGATTGACTTTGAGTAATGAGATGTCATGTATTGATCCTTATATGTTAGATTTAGGATTTTGGATACAAGTGTTGTTTAAAAAGGCTTCTACATAGTTTCAAAAGTGTTTGAACATTTTGAGGACTGAATGTGTGGTGTATCATCACTTGAGGACAAGTAATAGTTCTAAGTTGAGGGTGTTGATGCGCCACAAAATCATGGCACATTTGATGCTTAAAAATGAGGAACTAATACTAGAATTAAGTGTATTTTTGAATACTTTGATATGTTTGTTAATGGTGTAGGCAGAATCTGGCGTATGTAGAAAAATGGAAAAAGAAGCAGAGAATGATGATGATCAAGTGAAGTACACGCCTAACATCACGGACCGTGACCTTCATAATGGTTCGTGGTTGAGCCCTTGAAACTGAACCAGTGTGAAGGCTTGAGAGGAGCTGAAAGTGAAAGTGAACAAGTGAAGAGCATGGCTAACTTCACGGGACGTGGTCCTCATCATAGGCCGTGGTTGTGATCGTGATGCTGAACCACAGAAGAGGTTAAAAGAAGTTGTTAAGTGATGGGGCCAAGTTAATGTCACGGGCACCTTTACGGGCCGTTAAGGTCACTACGGAGCGTGGTACCCATCGTGTTGATGAACCAGTGGATGGACTTCGAAGAGTTGAAATTAGGGTCGGACAGGTAAAGACCACAGCCAACTTCAGGGGTCGTGGTCCCTAATGATGGTATGTGGTCTCGTCCGTGATGCAAGTTCTAGTGATCGAATTTGAAGGGCAACTTTTGGAAGTTCCAAGGGAAGTTCACAGAGGGCTTCATGGTCCGTGAAGCCCTCCACGAGCTGTAGAAGTGGTCATAGAGCCACTCGACATTTTAGTCCTAGTTCGACTAGGACTCATTTTAAATATTCTATTTTGAATTAATTTAGGTCATTTTTGGATCATTTTTTTATTATTGTACGTTTTACGAAGACAAACACAGTTATTACTCTTAGTTTTTGATTTTGGGATTTCGATTATTACTATCAGTTTGAAGCTCGGATTTGGATTATCAGATCATCAAATTGATTGTTGAGTTGTTAATTACATTCATAAGTCTTTCTCAATATGTTTTCATATCTACTTACTGATTGTTTGTGTGAAAGCATGATTGGCTAACCACCAAGACTAGGGTTGTGGTATCCATGATGAAATTCTAGTTACGATTCCGTAAAATGAGTAAAGGGTAGTTTGTGTTTACAATCTGTAGCTTTTAACTTTTGATATCATTATAATCTAGTGAGTGAACGCATTAGATGAGCCTGTATCTGGTATTTGTTCGAGAGAAAAATACCAGTTAGGAAAAAGCAAAACTAAATTAACAAATTGGAGTTAAAGCTTGAGTTCAAGAGAAAAACACTTTAACACCATATCATTGTAGCGAGGGTCACTGTTAGTAACACTCTAGGGTTGAGAGAACAAGGTTGATGAGTATCTGATTAGGCTGAGAAGCGTCAAATAAAGTTAACTCACAATGATTCTGTAAACATTGATTTGCCCGACGCTAAATTACAGAAGAATATTAGAACTAATGTTATGGTGAACACAATCCTGGTTTCTCTTAATTAATTGACTCAACCTTACAACAAAATAGTCTGTTAGTTGTAAATCTGGATTTTGACTGCAGGTTTTGGTAATCATAACATTTCAACTAAAACCAAATTTACTTTCCATTGTTATTTGTTTAGGAGATAATAACAACATTTGAATAAATGCGTCAGTGAAACGTTATCTGTAAAGAAATTCTCTGTGGGATCGACCTCAAGTCTAGTTGAGTTTGGTAAATTGACATCGACCGTTTACACTTCTTGTTTGAAGTGTAAGTTTGGACGTATCAACTATAGCACACGAAAATCGGCAAAATCTGGGATTACGTGCTTTGGGGCGCGTTTGAACTTGAAAATGCACCCGTTTTCCCCTGGGACAAACTCTCTCCATTGCTAAGGTCTTAACGATGTCCATGAAAAATTTTGGCAATTTGTTTTTTGGGAATTCCAAATCACAAAAAATCCATGGACTATAACATACGTAAATCAGCAAAATTTGGGTTTACCTACTTTAAGGCTCGTTTGAACTTGAAAATGCGCCTGTTTACCCCTTGGGACGAACTCGCTCCATTGCTAAGGTCTTAACGGACGTCTATGAAACGTTTCTGTCATTTTTTTTTAGAATTCCGAATCACAAAAAAACCATGGACAATAGCACATGAAAATTGGCAAAATTTGGGTTAACCTGCTTTGGGGCGCGTTTAAACTTGAAAATGCGCTTGTTTTTCCCTAGGGACGAACTCGCACTATTGCTATGGTCTTAACAGAAGTCCATGAAAAATTTTGGCAAATTTTTTCAGGAATTCTGGATCACAAAATCCATGGACTATAAGACACGAAAATCGACAAAATCTGGTTTACCTACTTTAAGGCTCGTTTGATATTGAAAATGTGTCTGTTAGCCCCTCAGGACGAACTCGCTCTACTGCTAAGGTCTTAACGGACGTACAAGAATAATTATGGCCATTTTTTTTGGGAAATCTGGATCACGAAAAATCCATGGAGTATTATAACACACGAAAATTAGCAAAATTTGGGTTTACCTACTTTAGCGCTAGTTTGAACTTGAAAATGTGCATGTTTACCCATTGGGGAGAACTCGCTCCATTGCTAAAGTCTCTATGGACGTCCATGAAAAATTTCAACCATTTTTTTCAGGAATTCCAGATCACAAAAAATCCATAGACTATAGCACATGAAAATCAGTAAAATTTTGGCTTACCTGCTTTTCCCGTTTGCCCCTCAGGACGAACTCGCTCCATTGCTAAGATCTTAACGAACTTGCATGAAAAATTTCGGCCATTTTTTCAGGAATTTCGGATCACAAAAAATCCATGGACTATAGCACATGAAAATTGGCAAAATCTAGGTTTACCTGCTTTGGGGCTCGTTTGAACTTGAAACTGCGCCTATTTGTCCCTTGTGACAAATTCGCTTCATTTCTACGATTTTAACGGATGTCCATGAAATTTTTTGGCCGTTTTTTTTTTTGTGAATTGCATATCACAAAAAATCCATATAGCACACAAAAATCGGCAAAATCTGGGTTTACCTTCTTTGGGGCTCCTTTGAACTTGAAATTGCATCAGTTTGCCCCTCGGAATGAACTGGCTCCATTTATAAGGTCTTCACAAATGTCCATGAATATTTTAGGCCATTTTTTTCGGGAATTCTGGATATAAAAAAATCCATGTACTATAGTACATGAAAATTGGCAAAATCTGGGTTTACTTACTTTGGGAATCGTTTGAATTAGAAAATGCGCCCATATGCCCCTCGGGACGAACTATATCCATTGCCAAGGTCTTAACGGACGTGCATGAAAAAATTCTACCTTTTTTTTTGGGAATTCCGAATCATAAAAGATCTATGGACTATGGCACACGAAAATCAACAAAATTTGGGTTTACCTGCTTTGGGGTCATTTAACATGAAAATGCACTCATTTTCCTCTCGGAACGAATTCACTCCATTGCTAAGGTCTTAACGGACTTCCATGAAAAATATAGGACATTCTTTTCTGGAACTCCGGATCACAAAAAATCCATGGACTATAGCACACGAAAATTGGCAAAAGCTAGGTTTACCTACTGTGGGGCTTGTTTGAACTTGAAAATGCGCCTGTTTCCCCCTCGGGATGAACTTGCTCCGTTGCTAAGGTCTTAACGGAGTACATGAAAATTTTCACCAATTTTATTTCGGGAATTCCAGATCACAGAAGATCCATGTACAACGCACACGAAAATCGGCAAAATCTAGGTTTACCTACTTTGGGGGTTGTTTGAACTTGAAAATGTGTCTGTTTTCCCCTCGGAACAAAATCGCTCCATTGCAAAGGTCATAAGGGACGTCGATGACAAATTTTGGCCCTTTTTTTCAGGAATTCAGGATCACAAAAAATCCATGGTCTATAGCACGAAAATTGGCAAAATCTGGGTTTACCTGCTCTAGGGATCGTTTGAACTTGAAACTACGCTCGTTTATCCCTCGGGATGAACTCTCCTCATTTTAAAGGACTTAACAGATGTCCATGAAAAAGTTTAATAATTTATTTTGGGAATTCTGGATCACAAAACATCCATGGACTATAGCACACGAAAATCGGAAGAATCTTGACTTACCTTCTTTGGGGCTTGTTTGAACTTTAAAATGTACCCGTTTGCTTCTCAGGACAAACTTGTTCCATTACTAAGGTCTTAACGGACCTGCATGAAAAATATCGGCTATTTTTTCAAGAATCCAGATCACAAAAAATCCACGAACTATAACACATGAAAATTAGCAATATCTAGGTTTACCTGCTTTGGGGCACGTTCGAACTTGAAAATGTGCCAGTTTGCCCCTCGAGACAAACTCGTTCTACTCCTAAGGTCTTAACGGACGTCCATGAAAATTTTTGGCCATTTTTTTCAGGAATTCAGTATCACACAAAATCCATGGTCTATAGCACGAAAATCGTCAAAATCTGGGTTTACTTGCTCTAGGGATCATTTGAACTTGAAAATGCACTCGTTTATCCCTCGGCGTGAACTCGCTTCACTTTTAAGGTCTTAACGGATGTCCATGAAAAATTTTAGTCATTTTTTTGGAAATTCTAGATCACAAAAAATCTATGGACTATAGCACACGAAAATCGGAAAAATCTTGGCTTACCTTCTTTGGGGCTCGTTTGAACTTTAAAATGTGCCTGTTTGCCCCTCGGGAAAAACTCGCTCCATTGCTAAGGTCTTACCAAATGTCTATGAAAAATTTTGGCCATTTTTTTTGGGAATTCTGGATCACGAAAAATCCATAGACTATATCACACAAAAATCGGCAAAATCTGGGTTTACCTATTTTAGGGCTCGTTTGAACTTGAAAAATGTGCTTGTTTTCCCCTTGAAAAGAACTCTCTCCATTGCTAAGATCTTAACGGACATCCATGAAAAAATTCGGCCTTTCTTTTTGAGAATTTTGGATGATAAAAAATCCAAGGACTTTAGCACAACAAAATTGGCAAAATTTGGGCTTACCTGTATTGGGGAACGGTTGAACTTTGAAATGTGCCTGTTTGCCCCTAAGGACAAACTCGCTCAATTGCTAAGGTCTTAACGGACGTCCATGAAAAATTTCTACCATTTTTTTTAGAATTCCGAATCACAAAAAATCGATGAACTATATAACACAAATATCGACAAAAGTCTGGGATTACCAGCTTTGGGGCTCGTTTGAACTTGAAAATGCGCTCCTTTTCCCCTCGAGACAAACTTGCTCCATAAAAAAGGTCTTAATGGACGTCCATAATTTTTTTTTGCCATTTTTGGGAATTATGGATCACAAAAAAACCATCGATTATCTCACACGAAAATTGGCAAAATCTGAGTTTACTTGCTTTTGAGCTCGTTTGAACTTGTAAATGCTCCCGTTGGCCCCTCGGGACGAACCCTCTCCATTTCTAAGGTCTTAACGAACGTCCATGAAAAAATTCGGCTATTTTTTTTCAGGAATTCCGTATCACAAAAAATCCATGGACTACAACACATAAAATCGGCAAAATATTGGTTTACCTGCTTTGGGTCTCATGTGAACTTGAAAATACACCCTTTTGCCTCTCGGGACAAATTCTCTCCATTGCTAAGGTCTTAACGGATGTCCATGAAATTTTTTGGCCATTTTTTTTGGGAATTATGGATCACATAAAATTCATGGACTATAACAAAGGAAAATCGGCAAATTCTGTGTTTACCTGCTTTGAGGCTGGTTTGAACTTAAAAATGTGCCAGTTTGATCCTTAGGACGAACTCGCTCCATTACTAAGGTCTTAATGGAAGTCTATGAAAAAATTTGGTCATTTTTTTCAGGAATTCTGTATCACAAAAAATCTATGGACTACAACACACGAAAATCGGCAAAATCTTGGTTTACCTATCTTTAGGGATCGTTTGAACTTGAAAATGCGCCTGTTTGCCCCTCGGGACAAACTAGCTCCATTACTAAGGTCTTAATGGATGTCCATGAAAAATTTTGGCCATTTTTTTTGGGAATTCCGGATCACAAAAAATCCATAGACTATAGCACACGGTAATCGGCAAAATCTGGGTTTACCTGCTATGGGGCGCATTTGAACTTGAAAATGCATCTGTTTTCCCCTCGGGATGAACTCGCTCCACTGATAATGTCTTAACGGATCTCCACAAAAAAAATTTGTCAATTTTTTCAGGAATTTCGTATCAAAAAATATCCATGAACTATAGCACACGAAAATAGGCAAAATCTGGGTTTACCTGCTTTAAGGTTCATTTGAACATGAAAATGCGCATGTTTTCCCCTTAAGACGAACTCGTTTCATTACTAAGGTTTTAACGGATGCCCCTGAAACTTTCGGCCATTTTTCCAAGAATTACGGATTACATAAAATCTATGTGCTATAGCATAAGATAATCGGCAAAATCTGGGTTTACTTGCTTTGGGGCGCGTTTGAACTTGAAAATGCGCCCGTTTTCCCCTCGGGATAAACTTTCTCAAAATCTAAGGTCTTAACGTACGTCCATGAAAAATATAGGCAATTTTTTTTGGGAATTTCGTAGCACAAAAAATCCTTGGACTATAGAACACAAAAATCGGCAAAATCTGGGTTTACCTACTTTAAGGCTCGTTTGACCTTGAAAATGTGTCTATTTTCCCCTCGACACGAATTCTCTCTATTGCTAAGGTCTTAAAGGGTGTTCATGAAAACATTTAGCCATTTTTTCAAGAAATACAGATCACAAAAAGTCCATGTACTATAGCACCTGAAAATAAGTAAAAATTGGGTTTACCATCTTTGGAGCTCGTTTGAACTTGAAAATGCGCCCGTTTCCTTCTCGAAATGAACTCGCTTCTTTGCTAAGATTTTAACGGATGTCCATGAAAAATTTAGACCATTTTTTTCAGGAATTCCGGATCACAAAAAATCCATTGACTATAGCACACGAAAATCGGCAAAATCTAAGTTTACTTGCTTTGGGGCTCATTTGAACTTGAAAATGAGCCTGTTTTCCCCTCGGGACAAACTTGCTCAATTGCTAAAGTCTTATCAGACATCCATGAAAAATTTTGACCATTTTCTTTAGGAATTTTGGATCACAAAAAATTCATGGACTATAGCACGTGAAAATCAACATTGGTTTATCTGCTTTGGGGCTCGTTTGAACTTGAAAATGTGCCCTTTTGCCCCTCGGCAGAAACTTGCTCCATTGCTACAGTTTTAACACACGTCCATGAAGAATTTTGGCTATTTTCTTCGGGAATTCTGGATCACAAAAAAGCCATGGACTATAGCACCCGAAAATATGCAAAATTTGGGTTTTCCTACTTTGGGGCTCATTTGAACTTGAAAATGCGCCTGTTTGCCATGAAATATGTCGGCCATTTTTTTTGGGAATTTCGGATCACAAAAATTCCCATTACCTTCTTTGGGGATAAGTGAGAAGGCACCAAGTCAAGGGCAAGGGGAAAGAGACAACGGAAAGGGGCCAAGGGTGCCCCATCTTCCCAAGGCACTGCCCATGATCACCTGGGACTTCACGGCTGGTGGTGGCCACCACACCTCATGGTGCCACCCGTGGTGGTGAGGAAATAGCCTCCTCGAGACTACCCAACTTGACCTCCTCCACCCGAGCCACTTCACAGCTCGTGAAGGCATTGACAAACTGTGGGAGGGGTCATGAGGTTGACTTAGTTTTTAGGGCTTAAGGAGAAGGTTGCCTAGCTACTGGATCATGACCACGAGAGACACCACGGCTCGTGGAGCCTCACTGAAGGGATTTTTACTAGACCAAAAGTTTAGGGTATACTTCAAATTATCATATCTCTTAGCTCAAAACGAATTAGGTGGGACATGATCTATAAAATTAAAGGTCTCTGATTCCTCTTTCCAATGCCACCAAGTTTGCCCTATTCCCATCTTGGAGTAAAAAGTTATGCCTGAAATACCGTAGAACTGTCAGGCTGAAATTTTTCACGGCCCGTTTGACGGGCCGTGGTGATGATGACGACCCATGAAGGCCTCCTTCATGCCATTTCAGAAGTTTCCAGTAAGGGGAGTTCTTGGGTCTTTTCCCAATTGTTTTAACTCAAAGCTATGTCGTTTTGCCCAAGCCTAGGACCCTCTATAAATCATTTTAACCTCAAAACTCACCCAATAAGTCATTTATTCCAAAATTCAAATAATTCCCAAAGTTCATCCTCTCCAAAAAAAAAATCTCTCTCTAGAAAACTCAAAGAAGAAGAAGAAGAAGAAGAAGAGGGTCAAGCTAGGTCAAGTCAAGACTCCATTGTTTCAAGCTTGCTAGGCTTTATAATAAAGATACGATGGTGATGTTTCAATTGTGTAATCAACGACACAACTTCCAGTACGAGTGTCTACGAATCGTGCAATAGTATAGTAACCCAACCAAGGGTTGGGGTCATGTCCCAAGGGAGTGGTTTCGAGATTTAATAGAAAAATAAAATTTAGTTCTAACTAGTCGTAGCTAAAGACATTAACGATAAAAAACATTGTAAATCAAAGAGGGGGACACAAAAGTGTCAAATAACAATTTAGGAGTTTTGTCACAAGTATAGCAAAAACCCAAAAATAACAAGAAAATCAAGTATGGGGAAGAGTTCTTGGGGTATGACCGCAATACAAGTTGAGATAAATAGTTGGGTACATGCTTTCGATATGAAATTTGCAAGATAATAGTGACTAGGTTAAGCTTTAGATGGAAATAAATTCCCTCTCGGGCAACTTACCTCGTTTCGAATGATTTCCTCTCGGACACCCATTTGCCGCATGAAGACCAGCTTATGCCTTACCCAACTTACTCTCTCGAGCTGAGTGTTAGGATATGGAACTAGGGCTCACCCTCTCGAGCTTAACCTCATGTCGACCCACTCCTTAGGCCATCAGTCTAGTGGTGTTGGTTTCGCGACATCCCTCTTTGTCAAGCCGAAAACACATGGGTGACTTAGTATTTGCAACTACAAACCCATTAAATTAAACCACAACCACTAGATGAAATCACCATTAAACTACATCTAACCTATCAGCAAGCAAGACCCAACAAGGATGCACTAAGTATGATAACCATGCAAAATCATGCTTTTAAAAGGACATTTATTTGGAAACCATGCATCATGCCTTTTTAGGGAAACTTCAAGAACATTTAGTTCCATAGGAACAACATAAATCCACATACATCATCATACACATGGAAACCATTCATAATAGCACATAGAGCCACTTATAACATTTTAGACACATTCAATGCATACAATACATTACCTTCTTCTTTATCTCAACTCCTTTCCTCAAGCAACCCTTAGGGAATACTTGGTGCAATGTATCTCCTTAAGGTTACCTAGGGTGAACTTACGTATAGCCTTCATCAATCCAACCACATATATTCATAGAGACATAAGCATACTATAAGACATAGTCTTCACATAGGAACCATCACCTAAGAGAACCCCCAAGTCACACTAGTGCAATGTGCAAGCAACATTCCATAATACTACTCACACCAAGTATTCCTAGGAAGCCACCATAGACTAGGCACGTCATATTCAACAAGTCATAATATCTTCATTTAACATTTGACATAAGACCAACATACTTCATAACATCATATTAGAACTCATTCATTTACTACATCATTAGTCATAACCCATTTAGTTTATATCATAGGTAAACCACCTTCACAACCCCTTCACAAGCTCACTTGTGCAATGTACACATGGAGTCCCATACCCCCACATATACTAAGCAAACCCATTAAGAAGTCATAAGTGTAATTCACATGCATACTCATACTTCATGTCTTGACAT
>JAJOOR010028185.1:0-17717 GCA_036250505.1 Solanum acaule | reverse complement strand
TTAGCATCTTCAAAAATCAGGTACTGGAACCCTCGCAGTCTCACTCTACGGATCAACAGTACGGTCCGTAGATCAATCTACGGACCGTCAATGGGCACCGTGGTTCCACACTTGGTCAGATTTCCCTGATTTGTCTTCAACACATTCCTGCTGATCTACGGTCATCACCTACGGACCGTGAATGGACCTACGGTCCGTAGATGACCTTCGTGGATGCCTTTTTCTGCATTTCCTTCAGCTGTCTCTAAACTTCCGCGCCTGAACACCTTTCCTGCAAAACATGATAAAATACATAAAAACCAATATAAAAAGGCCCTAGACACACACAACTTGTAAGTGAAATGTATTAGAAATACCGTAAACTCACGGTATATCAGGTACCCAGATCCACTTGGGTCACTTTTTGTTAGTGAAAGTATAAATCAGATTTCTCGTGGCCCACTTAGGTAAGGCCTTGCATTTGGGAACTAGTTCATGATCTCTTCCCAAAAATTATTTTCCCAGACAGCTATAGTTCTTGTCAAGGGCCAAAATTTATTTTTGCACGTAAGGCCATTATGTCCAGATTGGCCACAGTGAGAGCACAAAAAAGCTATTTTAGGGTAATAAATTTTATCTTGCTTCTTATTAAACCATGTTCCATGTTTAGAAGAAGATTGAACCTTTTTGATATTATTAAGCATTATGGCAGACTTTGTCTATCTCTTTTTGGTTTCTCATTCCATCCTGATCTCATGCAGTTCTTTCTGAAGATCTTCATTTCTTTTAGTTGCAGAATGTATTTCAGTATTGAGCTCTTTTATTTTATCCTCTAGAGCCATGTGAGCATTGTTTTGAATTATTTTCTCATTACTGGAAGAATTTAGCTTGTTAATTCTCTCCTGAAGAATGTGGTTTAATTTTTCAAGAATCTCATTTTCTTCTCTTAAGGATGCATATTCTTCCATCATCTGTTCATTTCTATTGCAGGTTGATTGATATTCATCCATAAGAGTCCAAGTAGAGACCTAAATTTTATTTTTGAGTAAAGATGAAGATTTTCTTTGACAAGATCATATCTTACCTAGATTGCTTGCCTTCTTCATCTTCTTCCTCAAAATCAGTTTATGGTTTTAGCGCCATAATTGTCTATTTTGATTGACTTGAATTCTTTTTCTTATCACATTCAGTTATGATCATAAGTGCAAGGAGGTCGTATTTATTTGTCCCTTCTATTGCAAGTAGGTATTGATTTTCAAATTCTCTTTCCTTATATTCGTTTTCTGATGAGCTATCCATGGTAGAAAAAGACCTTTTCACAGAGAGAACTACTTCTTAATTTGACATCCTTTTGCTTGTGGGAGTGAAATGATCACCTCTAGTCTCTTTTGATTTCTCTAAATTCTTTTTATTATGTTCCACACCCATAGAGTATAGAACTTGATGAAGTGATCTGGGCTTCCCCATTTCTGACATACATGATCTCTTATGTCTTTCTCTGTCATCATCGTAAAGTTTGTCCTTTGATTCATCTGGCTTCTCTTCAGCATTCTCAAGGAATCAACTAAGGTATGGTTGTTCTTCACTCTTGGGATATTTTCCCCAAGAGGCCCTCTCAAAATTGGATTTCAAAGTTCCCCTAATACTACTTTAAAAAGGTAATTATGCTTAGCACCGAGTGAACATGAATATGAGATGGAAGCTTCTACGTTTAGCAAGTCCGGCTTCCCATATGGGTTCCTTTTACGTTTAGCAAGTCCGGGTTCCCAATACATATGTTGTCTCATGAGATGGAAACCTTTTATGTTTAGCATGTCTGGGTTTCTAGTAGCAATCTCCTAGTTCCATAAATATGTTTGCCCACATAGGTATTAGCTAGTGGATCCACCTAGATGCTATTATGTTAGTTCTACCTTGGCAAGTAGGACACTCTCTTTTCGGTGTGGGAGTACAACACCAGATTCCATGAAGCTCACATGGTCTATGTCGGTTATTGCTAATATCCCTATGTATTAAGAAGTCAATTTAATGTGTGAATGTGACTTATGTAAATGACCTATGAACTCTAACTAGAACTACTTGAGGGATACTACCTAGTATAGGTGAGGGTATGGGAATTTACCTATGCATTGCACAAGTTGGTTCTTTGAGGAGTTCTTGTGTGAGTCCTTTATATATGGTAAACTATTAATTATGATAAGGTTGGTTACACCTATTGTGATGTGGATTATGTATGTGACTATACTTGTGTCTTCTTGATAGCTTTACTTAGTATATATGGGGGTATGGGACTTGATGTGTACATTGCACAAATGAACTTGAAAGGAGGGTCATGGATGGTGTCTTATGATGGTAGGATATAAATGGAATTCAAATATGTAAGGTATGGGTTATGGATTTTTGTTAAGATCATGAATGTCTCTTTACCTTATAATGTGGATTGGCTAAATGTTCCTTGAATATGCATTATGGCTTTTAACTTGAAATAACATGTTTTCAACTGAAGGTCCCTTTTATGCATGATTTAAATGGTTTTAATTGCATGGCTTCCATACTTAGTACAATTGATTGTGCTAACCCATATTTCTTCCTTTTTCTACTAAGTGTAGGTTCCGGGAAGTGATTGTGCTACTAAGAGACTCAAGCTTGGACTTAGACTTTCTCCAAGACTTTTGGTATGTCCTCAAGTTTTGAGGATACACATTATGACACTTATGTTCCTTATATTGTAATACACTATTAGACTCCTTTTGTACTTGTCATTTTGAGACAATTCTATTGTAAAGGGCTATGGTCCCTCATTGAAATTCTTATGTGTACTTAGATGGCTTCATTGGGATGATGATGTCTAGACATTCAAATTTTTATTTTGTATTATCATACACTTTGACATTAATGTTTGAAAAGATTTTAAATTTCCGTATTATTCAATGTCTATATGCAATGACGAATATGCTAAGGGCTTGTATAAGATCCCTTTGGGGTCAAGTACGCCGTGTTATGCCTAGGGGGTGCTTTCGTGGCATGACAGCTAGATCTACTGATCCAAGGTTTATTCATCATATTAGTTACTAGACTCCTCATTGTGACACTCCAGAAATCCAACGACCTAAGCTAGAGCCTAAATGATGACTAATGAGTTAATGATAGTAGAAATGATGTTTCAAGACCTAATTTAATGTAACTAAATTGGTAAGGAAGTGTTAGTGTATGAACATAAAGAAATAATCATTACGTTTGGAAACTAGTGCATTGAACGAGTGAGGTTCTAAGCCTTGTGAATTACCTTTTGAGTGTCGTACGTGGATTTAAGTTTAAATAAAGGGTTTAAAAAGGTAAGATCTCATGTTTAGGGACCAAACGTCCAGGTACGATCCCCCAAGGATCACCCAAGGGGTCCTTGAGGAGGACCCAAGCTTGGAACCCAAAAAGAAAGAAGAAGCTGTCCAAAATAGGTTGGACTCATGAGGGACAAACCACGGGGTGTAGGTCGACTCACACTCTATGGAAGGGAGTCATTCGTCCACACTTATAATACTCCAAGAGGCCTCCAAATCAACCCCCTCAATTCCTAACCACGAGCATTTAGTACGGTTCGTAGACCGACTCACACTCTGTGGAAGTGTCTCGTTAGTTTAGACTTAGTCTCCTCACCAAGACCCTTGTATGCACCCTCTCAGTACAAAACAACGAGTGGCCAGCATGGCCCGTGGTTCAATCCATGCCCCGTGGACGGGGGCTTGTGGATGGCACCCGAGCTCACTGCCTCCACACGGTCTAAGTGGGGGTAGTTTAGTAATTTACTAATTAATTGCTTAAGGGTTAAACATGGTTATGAATAGTTATATTATGTACTTTAGGGTATTATTAAGTAATAACACGTCTTCCAACTTATATTTCCAAATCACAAAAATCAAAACCCACTTCTCTCTAAACTCCCTCTCTAAATACTCTAGAAGAAGAAGATTTCATTGGAGCTAGGGTTTCATGGTTTCTTCCCAAATTACTTGGAGTTTATCCATTGATTCTCAAGGAATCAACGAAAGTATGGTTTCTCTTCACTCTTAGGATCCTTTCCCCAAGAGGCCCTCTCAAAATTGGATTTCAAAGTTCCCCAAAATTCTAGGTTTTCTCTCAATTTCGTGGGTCACTTTACAAATGTGTTTTCATTGAATTATAATGACTAATTATGGTTGTATATGATGATTTGTGGATGAATTAATGTCACGTTGATGGTTTTTGAACAAATCCCCACAAGACCCATGATTTCCCCTTCTTTCACACTTTAAACCCTAATATGATTTTAATGATAAATGAAGGATGACGATCTAATATATAATTGTGGAATTCATTAATGTATTATGATGTTTCTATATATGATGAATGATTTCGAATGAATTAGGGTTATGTGGTCCTTGAATGCTATAAATGAAGATTGTCAAATTGATGAATGTTCATATGTTGAATTGTTCATCCACTTATGGTGGAGGTGCTACTTGATTATAAATTGTAGTGATTGAGTTATGTTTCCTCTTCCCTACAACCCCAAATGTTGACAAGTATGCTATGATACAAGCATGAATGTTAAGCTATGATTATGATAGTGTTGGTATGATAAATAGAAGGTAAATCTCATGAACACTATATTACTATGTTATGAATGAACATTATTATATGTTGGTGATTCTACGATGAAAGGTTATTCTCATCTTAGAACTTGTGAGTTATATGATGAATGATGGTTTAAATCCCTAATGCACTCCTTATGGAATTAATGTGTAAGTAAAGGCTTAGTACTACTTTAAAAAGGGATTTGTGCTTAGCACCGAGTGAACATGAATATGAGATGGAAGCTTCTACGTTTAGCAAGTTCGGCTTCCCATATTGGTTCCTTTTACGTTTAGCTAGTCCGAGTTCCCAATACATATGTTGTCTCATGAGATGGAAACCTTTTATGTTTAGCCAAAAAGAGTTGAATCTCTGTAAAATGAGGTGTTTGGAACTTTTGAAGGACTACGATATGAGCGTCCTATACCACCCCTGATAGGCTAATGTATTTGCGGATGCGTGAAGTAGATAGTCCATGGGTAGTGTTGCTCACATAGAGGATAAGAAGAAGGAGTTAGTTCGGGAAGTACATAGGTTGCCCCGGTTAGGTATCCAACAAAGGTATTCCTCCAAGGGTGGGTTTATGGTTCATCATTGTTCAAAGTCATCACTTGTCGTTGAGGTTAAGTCCAAGCAACACCTAGATACCACTTTGATTGAGTTGAAAAAGTCGTTTCTTGATAAGTCGGTTGAGGCTTTCTCCCAAGGGGGGAGATGGGGTGCTTAGGTACCAAGGAAGATTGCGTGTGCTGGTTATGGATGACTTAAGGGGGAGAATTTTGGAAAAGGCTCACGGTTCCCGATACTCCATTCATCCGGGAGCCACCAAAATGTATCGTGACCTATGAGAGATCTATAGGTGGAACGGATTGAAAGGCGATATAGCGAGCTTTGTTACCAAATGCCCAAATTGCCAACAAGTCAAAGCGGAGCATCAAAGACCGGGAAGTCTATCTCAAGTTATAAGTATTCCCACTTGGAAGTGGGAGGATGTCAATATGGACCTTGTGATAGGTTTACCTCGTACTCGAAGGCACCATGATTTTATTTGGGTCATTGTTGATAGGATGACTAAAATAGCCCATTTCCTTCCCGTCAGGGTTTCGTATTCGGCGGAAGACTATGCTAAGTTGTATCTTAAGGAAGTGGTGAGGTTACATGGAGTTCCTTTGTCTATCATTTCGGATAGAGGTACCCAATTTACTTCACACATTTCAAAAGCATTCAAAAATGGGCTTAGTACTAAAGTGAAGCTTAATACCGCTTTTCACCCTCAAACGGATGGTCAAGCGGAAAGGACCATTCAAACCTTGGAGGAAACGTTGAGAGCGTGTGTGATTGATTTCAAAGGTAATTGGGATGATCACCTCCCCTTGAAGGAATCTGCCTACAACAATAGTTACCATTCAAGTATTGCCATGGCACCATTTGAAGCACTTTATGGTAGTAGGTGTAGATCTCCTGTTGGTTGGTTTGAAGTAGGTGAATTTTCTCTTCTTGGTCCCAAGGTGGTTTATGAAGCGATTGAAAGGGTTCGACTTGTAAGAGATAGGTTGAAACTGGTTCAAAGTCGGCAAAAGTCTTATGCTGACAATAGAAAGAGGGATCTTGAATTTGAGGTTGGTGATTTGGTCTACTTGAAGATCTCGCCTATGAAAGGGGTAATGAGGTTTGGTATAAAGGGGAAGCTTAGTCCCTGGTATGTGGGCCCTTATGAAATTTTGAAGAGAGCTAGAAATGTTGCCTATGAATTGAATTTTCCCAATGAGTTGGCTCCGGTTCACCTGGTATTTCATGTCTCTATGCTCAAAAAGTGTATAGGTGATATGGTATCCATACTTCCTTTAGAGGGTTTGGGTGTTGATGAGAACCTTTCTTATGAAGAGGTTCCGGTTGAGATCCTAGATCGGCAAGTGATGAGGTTGAGAATAAAGAAGTAGCTTTCGTAAGGTTCTATGGCGGAATAATCTAGTTGAGAGTGCTACAAGGGAGGCTGAGGCCGATATGAAGTCCCGTTATCCTCATCTCTTTCTTGCTACTCCTATTCAAACTTGAGGTAAGTAGTTTCTCTTGAGTTTGTAATGAATTAGGAGTTATGTTTGTTGTGTGATCTTTTGCCCTGCTTTCTTCTTATATGGTGTAGGTCCATGTGAGAAAGCATGAAGTCCTTAATTGAGTCTCTCATGAATTATATGTCCATTTTGTTGAATAGCTTTAGTATGATGGTTGCATAATTTAACTTATGAGGTAATTGATGAGCATGTTTAGTTGCGTGTAATGAAATGATATGTTGAATCTGATGTTGTATTGCATTTAGTTATAATGTTGACATGTGTGACCTTAAGAGATAAGTTGATGAACATGTTTCAATATGTTGTGATGAAGTAGCATGATGGTTTAACATTGTTGTATTGAGCTTGCATGATGTGGAGAAGGTGTTTCTCCTATGAAATGTGTATGTGATTGATATGTGTTGTTGATTGAGCCGCTAGTCTTAAATCCTGTTTCCCCTAGGAGTGATTAAAGTGTCATTCGAGGACAAATGGACCTAAGGGCGGGATATTGTAACACTCCAGAAATCCAACGACCTAAGCTAGAGCCTAAATGATGACTAATGACTTAATGAGAGTAGAAATGATGTTTCAAGACCTAATTTACTGTAACTAAATTGGTAAGGAAGTGTTAGTGTATGAACGTCAAGAAACGACCATTACGTTTGGAAACTAGTGCATTGAACTAGTGAGGTGCTAAGCCTTGTGAATTGACTTTAGAGTATCGTAGGTGGACTTAAGTTTAAATAAAGGGTTCAAAAAGGTAAGATCTAATTTTTAGGGACCAAATGTCCGGGTATGACCCCCCAAGGATCACCCAAGGGGTCCTTGAGGAGGACCAAACTTGGAACCCAAAAAGAAACAAGAAGCTGTCCAAAACATGTTGGACTCACGAGGGGAAAACCACGGGGCTTAGATCGACTCACACTCCGTGGAAGGGAGTCATGAGTCCACACTTTGAACCGTCCAATTAGCCTCCAAATCAACCCCCTCAGTCCCTAACCACGAGTATGCAGTACGGTCAGTAGACTGACTCACGCTCCATGGTAGGGTCTCGTGAGTTGAGACTTAGTCTCCTCACCAAGACCCTTGTATGCACCCTCTCATTACCAAACAACGAGTGGCCAGCACGGCCTGTGGTTCAATCCATGCCCCGTGGATGGGGACTCGTGGATGGCACCCGAGCTCACTGCATCCACACGATCTAATTGGGGGTACTTTAGTAATTTACTAATTAATTGCTTAAGGGTTAAAAAGGTTATGAATAGTTATATTAGGTACTTTAGGGTATTATTAAGCAATTACAAGTCTTCCATCTTATATTTCCAAATCACAAAATTTGAAACCCACTTCTCTCTAAACTCTCTCTCTAAATGCTCTAGAAGAAGAATATTTCTTTGGAGCTAGGGTTTCAAGGTTTCTTCCCAAATTACTTGGAGTTTCTCCATTGATTCTCAAGGAATCATAGAAGGTATGGCTGCTCTTCACTCTTGGGATCCTTTCCCCAAGAGGCCCTCTCAAAATTGGATTTCAAAGTTCCCCAAAATTCTAGGTTTTCTCTCAATTTCGTGGGTCACTTTACAAATGTGTTTTCATTGAATTATAATGACTAATTATGGTTCTATATGATGATTTGGGGATGAATTAATGTCATGTTGATTGTTTTTGAACAAATTCCCACAAGACCCATGATTTCCCCTTCTTTCTCGCTTTAAACCCTAGTATGACTTTAATGAGGAATGAAGGATGATGATCTAATATATAATTGTGGAATTCATTGTTGTATTATGATGTTGCTATATATGATGAATGATTTCCAATGAATTAGGGTTAAATCTTGATGTGGTCCTTGAATGCTATAAATGAAGATTGTTAAATTGATGAATGCTCATATGTTGAATTGTTGATCCACTTATGGTGGAGGTGCTACTTGATTATGTATTGTAGTGGTTGAGTTTTGTTTCCTCTTCCCTACAACCCCAAATGTTGACAAGTATGCTATGATACAAATATGAATGTTATGCTATGATTATGATAGTGTTGGTACGATGAAGAGAAGGTAAATCTCATGAACACTATATGACTTTGTTATGAATGAACATTATTATATGTTGGTGGTTCTATGATGAAAGATTATTCTCATCTTAGAACTTCTGAGTTATATGATGAATGTTGGGTTGAATCCCTAATGCACTCCTTATTGAATTAATGTGTAAGTAAAGGCCTAATACTACTCTAAAAAGGGAATTGTGCTTAGCACTGAGTAAACATGAATATGAGATGGAAGCTTCAACGTTTAGCAAGTCCGGCTTCCCATATGGGTTCCTTTTACGTTTGGCAAGTCTGGGTTCCCAATACATATGTTGTCTCTTGAGATGGAAACCTTTTACGTTTAGCAAGTCCAGGTTTCTAGTAGCAATTTCCTTGTTCCATAACTATGTTTGCCCACATAGGTATTAGCTAGTGGATCCACCTAGATGCTATTATTTTAGTTCAACCTTGGCAAGTAGGACACTCTCTTTTGGGTGTGGGAGTAGAACACCGGATTACATGAAGCTCACATTGTCTATGCCGGTTATTGCTAATATCCCTGTGTTTTAAGAAGATGATTTAATATGTTAATATGACTTATGTAAATGACCTATGAACTCTAACTAGAACTACTTGAGAGATACTACTTAGTATAGGTGAGGGTATGAGACTTTGCCTATGCATTGCACAAGTGGGTTCTTTGAGGAGTTCTTGTGTGAGTCCTTTATATATGGTAAGGTATTATGTTATGGTTGGTTTCACCTATTATGATGTGGGTTATGTATGTGACTATACTTGTGTCTTCTTGATAGCTTTACTTAGTATATATGGGGGTATGGGACTTCATGTGTACATTGCACAAGTAAACTTGAAAGGAGGGTCATTGGTGATGTCTTATGATGGTAAGATATAAATGGAATTCAAATATGTAAGGTATGGGTTATGGATTCTTGTTAAGATCATGAATGTCTCTTTACCTAATAATGTGGATTGGCTAAATGTTCCTTGAATATGCATTATGGCTTTTAACTTGAAATAGCATGTTTTCAACTAAAGGCCCCTTTTACGCATGATTTAAATGGTGTTAATTGCATGGCTTCCATACTTAGTACAATTGATTGTGGTAACCCATATTTCTTCCTTTTTCTACTAAGTGTAGGTTCTGGGAAGTGATTGTGCTACTAAGAGACTCAAGCTTGGACCTAGACTTTCTCCAAGACTTTTGGTATGTCCTCAAGTTCTGAGGACACACATTATGACACGTATGTCCCTTATATTGTAATAGACTATTAGACTCCTTTTGTACTTGTCATTTCAAGGCAATTCTATTGTAAAGGGCTATGGTCCCTATTTGAAATTCTTATGTGTACTTAGATGGTTTCATTGAGATGATGATGTCTAGACATTCAAAGTTCTATTTTGTATTATGAGACACTTTCACATTGATGTTTGAAAAGATTTTAAATTTTCGCATTATTCAATGTCTATATGCAATGACGAATATGATAAGGGCTTGTATAAGACCCCTTCGGGGTCAAGTACGCCGTGTTCCGCCTAGGGGTGCTCTCGGGGCGTGACACTCATGGCCACCACCATTAGGTCTAACTATCCAAGGTTTAGCCTAGAATACTTCACCATTCATTCATTTATGAAAGGCAACCAACATTAGGCCTACCAATTCAAGATATTAAGACATTAAATCAAGATACATTCATTATACAAGAGTAGGATGCCTAAGTCTACCAATTCAAGATATCATAATCATCTTTACATTCATTTATGCAAGAATAGGATACACAAGGATACCAATTCGAGATATACATTTCATAGAAGAAAACAATTCACATTCCATCATCATCATTCATGAGTGTTAATAGAGAATATACTTTCAATCATAACACTATTACAATCTAAACATGATCAACATACTATCATTGAATTCACATATATTTCCTTTACATCATATTCATACCTTAGCCTTCATACCTTGGCTTTCAAGGTCATGGATTACATTCACCCACATAGCTTAGATCAATACAATCAGGCAAGAGTTATAACATAATCTCAACATTCTATATCCATATACACATAAACATTTCACATATTTCATAATCAATCAAATCCCAATCTCAAATCATAACTTAAGAATTTGTGGAAAACATGGGTTCTAGGAAAAAGCCATCTTAATTCAACTTTATATACACAATTCATTCACAATTCAATGCAATAATGCCTTTAAAAATTGTTTTGAATGAAACACATGCATAGATTTAAAAGTAGGGTTTTGGGGAAACTTTGAAGGTTTGGAATCACTTTTGAAATTGGCTCCTTGAAAGATAATAAGTCAAGGATGAAGACCACCATACCTTTTAGAGAAGAAATCCACGAAATCCTTCAAAAAAACTTGAAATCTTGACCTCTGAAGATTTAAGTCTTCACCTCCAATGGAGGTTTCTAGAGAGAGAACTTTTGGGAGAGATGGGTTTCTAATTTGAGTGAGTTAGAAGAATGACTTTGAAAAGGTGCTTGAATACTTTAAAACCCTTAAAATATCCTAATTAACTAGTAAAAACCATCCAATAACTCAACGAACCAAATGGGGAATTTACCAAACCACCCTTCAATTAGGCGAGTGTTGGACAACACACAGGTGCAAACCACGAAACCTCCCTCCACGGACTGTGGATGGGTTCACGGACCGTGCTGTTGAGGCGTGGTTCATGGATGCAACTCACCAAATGGGACCTTGACCCACAGAGGCCATCCACGGGGCGTTGATGGACCTACGGGGCATAGGTCCCATCCGTGGTTCACCACATTTTGGACAACTTATGTTTTACTTGGGGTCTTGGGGGTTAGGCTTTAGGGTCTTCCTCAAGGACCCCTAGGGTGGTCCTTGGGGAGTCCTACCTTGACTTTTAACCACTAAACCCCTCAACCTAAGCTCGGGACAAAACTTTACACCCTCAAACTTTACAATAACTCCAAGACAAACATCGTTAGGCTGTAGTTTCACTTATTCGTTTTACGGGACGTTACATTATCCCAAACTTAGGAACATTCCTCCTCAAATGACACTTTAAATACATTAAGGGGTAAACGACTCAAGGCTATCAGCTCATCATGCATGCAACATTATAAACCATGCAAAAAACTAGGAGGAAACATCAACTTCACATCAATAAGCTTAATGCAATACAAGAAGGTAGGAACTACTTCTACAAACTCATTATGTAACATAACTTCAACATTACTCATTACATTGGAGGAATTACCTTTTGCAACTCATATCATGCTCAACATAACATCATTAGGCACATTATACAATTGCACTCAAAAGCACATTTAGGTATGTTCAACATTTAACCTCCTGAACCATATAAGCAACTCATACTATTTGCACATTAACATGAGGAACATAATTCAAGAAAACTCTTTTTCTCATTCAAACATAAACTCATTAAGAACATGCATAACATAAGGAGACCATGGAAACACAATATCATACATAATTCCCAAAAATATGAAACAAGCCATAAAGGAACTCTTTGTCTTAGGCTTCAATTGGCATATAAATGAAGAGGTAAGGATATCAAAACTCTCAACAACCTTACTATTCAACATACTATCCCCCACATTAGATAAAACCCTCCTAGGGCTTATCATGAACACAACATTGGAACCTTAATCAAGACATCCACAACTTACAAGAAACCATCATCATACCAGAGCTTTTAAACTAGATCTCATATGAGTCTACCACACCAGGTATAAACTCCTGAAACTCACTACACCTCTTAAGGTGAGAACATCAAGCAAGCCTAACTCATGAACATCAAGGACACAAAAAGGCCTTACTATCTAAGCAAATTATCCCCCACTTGGGAGTAATCCTATACAAACTTGTTTAAACTTCACTTCTTTCATTTCCAAAGTCAGAGCAAAACATCACTAAACCTTCATACTCATCACACCTAGGCATTTCTAAAATACCACATTTCATCAACTCTTTCAACATACCTCAAAACTCATCTTGACTAAGTCAGATTCTACCAACAACACACATAACCATAAAGCAACCCATTCATACTAAAGTTACACCACAAACTATCATCTCAACTCTATCAAGTCACACACCCATAGTTGGCATCACAACCAACCTTCCTCCCTCACACCTTCTAACATACTTCTTTCAAGTGGTCATACCCTAAAGAACGTTGGATAAGAAGTAAGAGAGAGACATTATAAAGTTAAACTCTATGGCACCTCTGAAAAATGAAGAAGTTAGACTCTCTTAACATCCAATAGCCTCATATTCATAACGTGACACGCTTCACATTATGAACAAAACTCTACTAGATGTGTTTTAAGACATCCTAAGACCATTCCAAAATATTGTGCTCTGAAACCATGTTTGTCATGACCTGGGGGTACACCCTGGATGCAACACGATGTACTCGACCTCGAAAGGGTCTCATACAAGACTCATAGCAATTTTGAACATAAGAACATAGGAAAATAAAGAGGAATTAAAACTTTCCTTTAAAATCGAAGACAATTTTTATTAAAAAGCAAGAGGAAGACTTTCTAGACATTGTCTCATAACCATCTAATACTTTGAATACAACATTCAGACTTAGCCCATACAAAAGCTTTAACATAAACTAAAAAGACATAAAGGGAACATAGTGGGTTTTGTCCTCGAAACTATGAGGACTCACCAAGTCTTCATATTCATGCACCTTAGAAACCTATTCTACAAGCATAGAACACCAATATCTCCAAACCCTACACTTAAGTAAAAATGGATAAATATGTGTTCGCACAACTAAATACTAAGTATGGAAGCCATGCAAAAAAATGCTTAAAATAGATATTTTTATTTGAAAGTCATGATCTATGCCATTTTGATAAAACCTTCATAAAAATAAGAATAAGAGGCATAAGATAAGACATAATAAAGATACAAGACATTTGAACCACATTAGAAACATAATCAACATATAAGTCACTTAATCAACATTAGAACTCAATCACCAAATAAACCTTTACCTTCACCTCAAGTAACCCTCAAGCTATACCTTGTGCAATGTATGGATAGCATCCCATACAACCACCCACACTAAAGTACCACCTTAAGGTCACCAAAAGTGAACTTACTATTCAACCTTTCCATCTTCAAACAATACTCATACATAAGAGACATAAGCATTTCATAAGTTATATCATCACCTAAGAACCATCACCTAAATCAACTCTAAGTCATAATTGTGCAATGTGCAAGTAGCATCCCATACTACTACTTACACTAAGTACTCCTTTGAAGTCACTATAGGCAAGACACATTCATATACAATAACTCATAACAAGGAAGTAACTCATAATACAATCGAAGTATAGCATACATCTTTATAGTTAAGCATATAAGTCAACATTCTTCATTAGCTTCATTTAGAGCACCTTCGTTCATTAGACATTAGATCATCATTCTAATTAACTTTATAATAAGAGGACATTCATACAATAGCCATTAAGACTTATAGAACTCACTATGACCCTCTCAAAGCCTACTCGTGCAATGCATGGATAACATCCCATACTACCACCCACACTTCATAGAACTCCTAAAAAAACCATAATGCACATATCACATGATGGGAATAAGCATTTAACCAACATAGACCATGTGAGCTAGACATGGAATCCGGTGTCATGAAACCCCACACAGTAAATAGGTTGTCTACTTTCCTAAGGAAGACCGGTTCATCTAGCTTAGGTGGATCCACCAGTTAGGACCTATGTGGGCACATAGTTATGGGATATGAAAGATGTCCATTGAAATCTGGCCTAACATTGGGAGAACCTCTATCTTACCATATCCTCTCGGTGCTTAGCCTACATTACCATAGAGTAGTTTTATTTACATTACATTATTGTAATTGAGAAGGTCACCAACATTAGGCCTACCGACCCAAAGTACATTACCCATGAGAGGGCCTCCACCATTAGCTCTACCCCTTCAAGGTACATTTAAGGATAGCTCATTGACTTTCCAAGAAAGACCCACCACCATTAGGTCTACCGTTTCTAGGTTCATAATTTCACACGAGAAAGGGCCACCACCATTAGGTCTACCGTTTCGAGGTTATCAATTCAAGCAAGGAAGAGCCACCATCGTTAGGTCTACTGATCCATGGTTTAATCATCACATTAGTTACTAGACTACTCATGAAAAGACACCACCATTAGGTCTACCGATCCAAGGTTTAGTGTAGAATACTTCATCATTCATTCATTTATGAAAGGCTACCAACATTAGGTCTACCAATTCAAGACACTAAGACATTAAGTCAAGATACATTCATTATACAAGAGGAGGATGCCTAAGCCTACCAATTCAAGATATCATAATCACCTTTACATTAATTTATAAAAGAATAGAATACACAAGGTTACCAATTCATGATATACAATTAATACAAGAAAACCATTCACATTTTATCATCATCATTCATGATTGTTAATAGAGAATATACTTTCAATGATAACATTATTACAATCTAAGCATGATCAACATACTATCATTGAATTCACATACATATCCTTCACATCATATTCATACCTTTGCCTTCATACCTTGCCTTTCAAGTTCATGGATCACATTCACCCACACACCTTAGATCTAAGATGTCGAAGAAGCCCTAGATCCGCCTCTTACTTACCTACCTTCCCAGACTAGCTAGTCAGGGCGAAGCATTCTTAGCATTAGTAGTTTTGGCACGATAGACTCATGAGATGTGACCTCATGATGGGTCGGTGGGAATGGCTCGTGATCGTGCATTCAATCAATTTCCCTTGGAAACGATGGTCAAGGTTTGCCGTAAATAAACAGATGAGTTCGATTCAAGCATCCGAACAAGAATACGGTTCAGATACCCCAAACAAGAAGCCACTTAGGATTTTTTTCTTTTTCTATCAATACAATTAGGCAAGAGTAATAAGATAATCTCAACATTCTATATCCATATACACATAAACAATTCACATACTTCATAATCAATCAAATCCCAATCATAAATCACAACTTAAGAATTTGGGGAAAACATGGGTTCTAGGAAGAAACCATCTAAATTCATTTTTAATTCCACAATTCCTATAGAAATTGTTTTGAATCGAACCCATGAATAGATTGAAAAGTAGGGTTTTGGTGAAAGTTTATGGGTGTAAAATCACTTTTGAAATTGGGTCCTTGAAAGATAATAAGTCAAGGATGAAGACAACCATACCTTTTAGAGAATAAATCCACGAAATGCCCTAGAAAAACTTGAAGTCTTGACCTCCAATGGAGGTTTCTAGAGAGAGAACTTTTGGGAGAGGTGGGTTTCTAATTTGAGTGATTTGGAAGAATGACTTTGAAAAGGTGTTTTAATACTTTTAAAACCCTTATTATAGCTTAATTAACCAATTAAAACCGTCCAATAACTCAACCAACCAAAGGGGTAATTTACCAAACCACCCTTCACTTGGCCGAATTTTGGACAACTTATAGGGGCAAACAATGAAACCCCCATCCACGGACCGTGAATGGGGTCACAAACCATGTTGTTGAGGCGTGGTTCGTTGCTGCAACTCACCAAATGGGACCGTCATCCACGGTGGCCATCCACGGTGCGTGGATGGACCTACGGGGCGTCGGTCCCATCCGTAGTTCACCACATTTTGGGCAGCTTTGGTTTTCCTTGGGGTCTTGTGGGTTAGGCTTTAGGGTCTTCCTGAAGGACCTTTAGGGTGGTACATGAGGAGTCGTACCTTGATGTTTCACCTTCAAGCCCCTCAACCTAAGCTTGGGATAAAACTTTACACTCTCAAACCTTACAACACCTCCAAGACAAACATCGTTAGGCTATAGTTTCACTTATTCATTTCACGGGTCGTTACTGTAACACCTCGTATCCGAAAATAGAGATTTCAAATTTCTGGTGTTACAGGTGGCACTCACGGACACCATCCATGGACCGTAGATGGACTCACGGTCCCTCCTGCAGGTCCGTGGTTCATGACAGAAAACTTCCACAGAACTCAGTAAGAAAATTTGGCTAAGTCCCAGCTCACGGACAGACCCACGGTCCGTAGATCAGACCATGGTCCGTGGTCTGTGTTCGTGGATCGAGACTTCCCTTACACAACCTCTGACACAAACTACGGTCGACCAGCACGGACCGTTAATCGATCCACGGTCTGTAGGTCTGACCATAGATGAGGATCAACAGCCAGTTAGCTGAAAATTGTTGATGGATCAACTTCAGATGATCATAACTTTTAGCACAAAATGGATTAGGTGTCCCATGACCTATGGTTAGATAGATAATTGAATTATCTTTCCAACGCCACCGAGTTTACTAAATTCTAACCTCTGAGTAAAAATTAATGCTTGTTTTAGTGAAGCCCTGTCGGGCAGACTCGACCTACGGATCCAATCGACGGACCATCGATTGAATGACGGCCCGTCAGTCACTCCGACAGCAGCTAAGTAAGGGGTCTTTTGGTCTTTTCCTATTTCGTTTAACCCTTAAGATACGTCGTTTAGACCCTAAATCATGATATTTTAATCAGTTTAAGCCTAGGAACATAACTAGAACTTACCTTAGTCAAAATCATTAATCAAAACTTAGAAAATTAGAAGCAAGAGAGGAGAAAAAGGTCAAGAACCCTAGTTCAAGAACGCAACAAGTTTCCTTCAGTTCCAGCCCTGAAATAGAAAGATTTCTTCGTGGAATTCGTCACCAGGTATGTGGGATTTCACTAGTGGGTTCCTTTCGCCCAATATGTCCCTAGAATTCAGTCAGATTCTTGATTCCATAATTATGAACAGACCTAAGGTTTCTAGAATTTGAACAGATCATCATGAATTAATTATTTAAATGTTCCAAATCAGATTATCATGTTATTGCTCAGTTTATTGCATGAATTTCAGAACCCTAGCTATGTATTTCTTTAGTTCTTGAATTACACATGCTAGGTCAGATATTTTAGTATTCAGTTATACAT
>JAJOOR010028184.1:0-26837 GCA_036250505.1 Solanum acaule | reverse complement strand
CTAGGAGTTATGACTGCTCAAAGTTGGCCAAAAACTCACTGATTTCCACACTTGGCCGAATTTCCAGATTCTGAATTTTTTTCCAAAAATGACTACTTCTAATTTCAAGCTTCTTCATATTCATTTTAAATTGTCGGATGTTACACCTTTAATTAAAAAAACTCATTATCTCTCGGGTTTGGAATTGACCTATTTCTAGAAGGTCCTAAGGATGGCGTGTTTTTGTTTCTCAAAGATAATTCAAATACTTATTATGATCATAAATTGGGACTCTGGAATCGTGCAACCAGGGAGGTAACCACCCTCCCTGCACCCCACTTCCAGCTTCAATCATTTTTCATGGGAATGGGTGGCTATTTCGGGTTTGGATTCAACCCCCTTGTTTTCGTAAGTTCTGGAATGATAACTATGATACTATGTTCTATCGATCATATGGAGCAGTCTATTCCGCTTATAAGGACTCTTGGAGAATCCTTAAGCATAAACATCACAAAATTCTCACCATTTGTGGTAACCTCTCTAGTATTCCCAATATGCCTGATTACTTTATTACTGAATGTTCACGGCTTCAGATTACTGCAGCCTTCTTTCATTTGACTTTTACAATGAGGTGTTCAGTGAGATTAGAGGGCCAGATATTCTACTTACTAATTGTCACAACATGATATTCCGTGATGGATCTATTAACCTTTTGGCCCGAGGTTTCAACACAGACTTTGTTTTTTGAGTTATGATCCAACCTAGTGTTTGGTGTAAACTTGTTTGTGGTTGTGTTTATTAATACAAGGAGATCTTACTAAATATCAAGCGAGGAAACAGAGAGCTTGACGGACCTGACATACTTGCCTCCTCCATAAACAATTGAACTATTTTAATGTTTGCATCCAAGATATGGCTTATTTGAAGTCAACTTCTTAAAGAACTTTTATGTACACAATTGTTGCATCTATTGTTTGAATGTTAATGACTTGCTTTGTCGAAATTGGTTATTTTATGAGTTTGATTTCTTCATGGCTTCAGTTTTTTGTTCCAAATGGCATTGCATTAATATGCCAATACAAGCAGACAATAAACATAGAGAAGACTAGAGTTCAGTTTTGCCAAAGCCTCTTCAAGTTGTGCATTGAATTCCTACACCTAGAAAGTGTCTGTTGGTGAACAACTTTATATGTCATTATTTAACAAACTCTTAGGTTGATCAATCTGTTATTTCTCAGTAGCTTCTTTCTCCAGCTGCAAGCACTACTTATCAAATCTCTCAAAATTTACGTGCAGAAATCTACAGCTCATTCAGCTCTGCACTGGTTATTTCCCACTACTTTAGCATAATAAGCATTGTTGTAGCAGCTGAAAAAATATTATAAGAAATCCAACATTAATGAACCATGTAAAATAAAAACACCCTACAAGGACTACCTATTGTTTTAAACTTTCTCTGAGTTCCTTTACTAAGATTAGAATTACCTATTGCTCCAACGTAAGTTGAGCCTCTTCTTTGTCAGTAATTTATGGTTTACTATTTCTGGTTCTGTGACCAAGGACAGTCCCTTTAAACCGTACAAAAAAAGATTTTCTTCGTAGGATTGTGTTAGTCTTCGTAGTTGAGTGACGTTTTCCTATGATGGATGGATGACGACTATCATAAGGGTAAATCTTGTCAACATGTCTGTTAAGTCATAGTGTTTGTGATGAGGCTGCAAAACTAAATGTGGTCTTAATGTATTTGCCTAAGTGGAATTGAAAATATAACATGTGTCCGTGTGAATTCATAAGGTCCCTACGAGTTCTGTAGTCGAAGTACAAATGCTATTCGTGTCGATTCTTGAGTCTAGATTGAGTGTGAATGTGTGGAAATTAAATGTTCGAGAAATAAAAAAAATCTAAGTATGGGGTGTTGATATGGGGCATATTTATATGCCTAAAAGCTAAATTAAACCCATACGTGAGCTAAGTTTGAGAGCAAAACCCCATTTCATTGATAGTTTTTGAGTCATGTTTATGCATATTGAGTAACCAATGTGATTAGTTGTTTGTAGGTTGTAAAGCATGAGAAAGTGGCAAAAAATTGACAAGAAATAAATTGGATCTCAAAAGGACACGCAAAATCATAAGAGACAAGTCGCAAAGGAGCTAAAGAAGGATCGAATGAGACAAATACCCAGCTCTGTATTGGCTCTGTGTGGCAGAGTTGGGAATTAATATTTTTCTATGGAGACATTGAAATGTGTATCCTTTCTGTGTCGCGGAGAGGGAATTGCTGAGAAAATTAGCAGGTCTATATCGACTCTCTGTCAGATACCTACGTGCTAAATTTTTGCCGTGTTTTTCAAGCAATAAATAGACTCATTTTTTAATTATTTTAATTATTCTTTTACTGATTTTTTGGAGAACAAGAGTTGGACGACCTTCTCTTCCAATAGTAGGGTTCATTCCTACTCTTTTCCATCTTGTGAATTCTTGTATGATGATTGAACATTCAAACATTGCGAATCAAATTATGAGTAGCTAATTCCCTTTATTCTAGGTTGTGGCTATGAATGAATGTGTAATATTGAATCTATGGAATGAATTTGGTTATCACTACAAATTTCTATTTTGTTCTTAAACTCGCTATTTTAATGCTTGATCACCATTAAGATACATTCATTGCCTGACTTAAGCTCAGGAGAGGAATAGAAAAATAGAACGGGGAACAAAAGTGGCATGAGCTTTTCTAGTACACAAACTAGGGTTTATTTGTATCTAAGATAGGGATATACCTAGCTACCATGTTTGGTTACGAAACAAGATGAAAACATAATGATCCATAGTAGGTTCAGGCATCCCCGTTGAACGATATAGTTAGACTGCCAACTATGGTAGGTGATTCGAGGTCGGGACAGCATAATCATACATTTAACCTTGTAAACTAGTGATTTGATAACCAATCGAAGTCTATAGAAAAGGTACTATGCATGAATTCTTAGTTAAGGTGCAACCTTGGAATTTCGTAAGTCATTGTTTAAACTCAACGTGAAATTAAATCGTAGTTAGATAATTTAGTTCGTTTAGTTGTGAAATTTTTATCTAAAAATATACATTAAACACACTTGACACACGTGCGCTAAATAGTAGCTATTAGTGAGATTAAATATTAACTGATAATAAGTCCCAGTGGGTTCGACTTCCATCTCTTAAAAAGAGCCACTTTATTACGTGTACGACCACGTACACTTTCATGTGTGTTTGGAAGCAACAAGTTTTTAGCACCACTGCCCGAGACTTTAGAATTAGGAGGTATTTGATTTTTCTAATCTAATGTTAATTGTACAAGTATTGACAACTTGATCTTAGTTGTTCTTCATTGTAGGTTCTTTAGGACATCACAATGGACGGTGATAGAGAACTTTTAGAGCCATTATATGTGCTTGAATAATTCTTCCATTATTAGAGACGGCAAGCGACTCTGACTTACCCTGTCCCTCAAATCGAGATTGAACCAGAAGTGCGAGTAGAGATGGCAGCTAGTACAACCTGTGATGTGGCAATCCCATTCCCAACTAATGTTACTTCAAGTATTCAAAAGCCTCCAGCTAGGGGTAGGTTTGAGTTAAACCAAAACATGGTGCAGTTATTGCACACTAACTAACAGTTCCCTGGTCTTCCTCATGAGAACCCTCAAGTGCATATTAAGAAATTCCTAGAAATAAGTGATGGCTACGGTTCTCCAACTAGGGTGTCCCCTGATTATGTAAGGCTCACCTTGTTTCCTTTCTCTCTATTAGGGGAAGTAAGGAGGTCGTTGAAGTTGGAGCCAAACAACTTAATTACTTCATGGGATGATCTTGCTCGTAATTTCTTAATACGGCTCTTTCCTTTCCCAAAAAGGCCAAACTAAGGAGTGAGATATTGAGTGTCAAACAAAGAGAAAGGGAGAATTAAAACTAGACTTGGGATAGATTCAAGTCCTTACTGATAAGCTACCCACATCATCACCAAGCAAATGAAGTATTGGTCCATACTTTCATTGAATGCCTGGAACCAAATACAAAAATTATGTTAGATTCAGATGTAGGAAGGCAAGCTCTCAAGAGAGCATCTACAACGACAAAATCAATACCGACCTCAAGGTAATGGGCAACATTATCAACACCAGGGTATAGGTAATAATCAAGGTGGCCAATAAGGAAGCATGAACACTGACGAGATGTTAAAAAAGATCATGGTAGAACAGGCTACAACAAGTTAAAATATGGCTAACAATGGCTGCGGACTTGAGAATCATCAAGTTAGCCACTCAAAATTTGGACAAGCAACTTGGGAAATTCTCTAATGCTCAAAATTAATGCCTGTAAAGAGGCTTGCCAGGTAATACAGATCAAAATCTGAGGCTATGAAAATAGTGTAGATACTCGTCGTAGGTTGCAGTTAGAAGACCTAACCCCAAAGAAGAGAAATGTTAAGGTAGTGAGAGGGAGGGGGGGAGGGGAAGAAGAGTAGTGAGGTTGTATGGAATTCGAATGAAGTCAGTGCTACGCCTAAAGTGAAATCACCTCCTTCCTTCCCACAAAATTTCAAAAAACACAGCGAGGATGAATGTTTTGGTAACTTTGTTTCTCTCATTAAACAAGTTCGCATTAATCTGCCTCTTGTTGATGTGTTAAAGGCAATCTTGAAATATGTAAAATATGTGAAGGATATCCTAGCAAATAAGATGAGGTTAACATAATATGAAATAGTGGCACTTAATGAAGAGTGAAGTCCATAATTCAAAATAGGTTGCCTACTAAGTTGAAGGACCTAGGGAGTTTTACGGTACATATCACTATAGGTCAAAGCATTCATGCCCGGGGTTTGTGCGATCCTAGTGCCAGCATTAATCTCATGTCGACATCTCTGTATATAAAGTTGGTGTTGGGTAATCCTAACCTACCACCATTATCCTAACAATTTACAAATTGATCAATGGCTAGATCGAGGTGAATGTGGAAGATGTGTTGGTTCAATTGGGGTCATTAATATTTGCTAGTAGACTTTGTGGTGCTAAATTTTGAACCAAACCCTGAGGTGCATTCATCCTAGGGAGACCTTTTTTTGGCTACTATGTCTGCATTGATAGATATAGCTAACAATGAGAGCACATGATAAAGAGGAGATGTTTGGTGTGTACCGAGCGTTGATGTTTCCTGCAGTATATGAAGAGGTTTCGGCTATCATGGTCATATATATTGTTGAAGCTCATTACATCGCATCTAGAGACCCACTACAGAGAGTTTTGGTTGGAAATGACATCTACGGTGATGGTGAGGCATAAGAAATGGTAAAGTTATTATATGTGTGTAGTTTGGGGATATCGAAAGATAGCTGGAACTTTTAAATAGAGAATTGGGGGCCACCTATGTCGTCAATTGAAGAAGCCCCTAAGATTGAGCTGAGAGCACTCACCTCTCACTTGAGGTATGCCTTTTTGGGAGACAATAAAACTTTACCACTAATTGTTTTTGAAAAATTGTTTGAATTGCAAGTCAATGTGGCTTTAGCAATCCTGAAAAGGAGAAAGGGAGCTATTAGATGGCAGATGTCTGACATACATGGGATTAGTCCGATGCTATGCATGTATAAGATTTACATGGAGGAAGTACATAAGCTATGTGCACAACATGAACATTATTTGAATCCATGTAGTGATAAAAGAGGTAATCAAGTGGTTAGATGTTGGGATAGTATACCCGATATCAGATAGAAAATGGGTGAGTCCAGTGCAATGTGTTCCTAAAATGAGGGTATGACTGTGGTGACGAACGACAAGAATAAGTTGTTCCCGACAAGGATAATCGGATGGTGGATTTTCATGCATTATCGTAAACTGAAAGAGTTCCTGACAAGGATAATTGGATGGTGAGTCTTTTGAGTTTGTTTACGCAATCTTCAAAGAGTTCTTGTTTGTTGTGGAGAGACAAATTTGGTGCTAAATTGGGAAAAGTATCATTTCTTAGTCCGAGAGGGCATAGTTTTTGGTCACAAAATCTCAAAGAATGGTCTAGAGGTTGATAGAGCTAAAGTTGAACTGATAGAGAAATTGTTGCCTTCTATTTTGGTGAATGAAGTAAGAATTTTGCTTGGGCATGCTGGATTCTATTGGAGGTTCATCAAGGACTTCTCAAAGACTGTTAGACATATGTGTAGTCTATTAGAAAAAGAGGTGAAATTTGAATTTTATGAAAGTTGTATTAGAGACTTTGAGGTGTTGAAGAATCCCCTATCTTGATCGCTCCTACTTGGGACCTATCATTTGAACTCATGCGTGATGCCAGCGATGTAACAATGGGTGCAGTGCTGGAACAATGAAGAGAAAAGGTGTTCCACTCAATCTATTATGCAAGCAAGACCTTCGATTCTGCATATGAAAACTACATAGTGACTGAGAAGGAGATGCTTGCTCTTATATTCACCTTCAACAAGTTCAAATCATATTTGGTAATTACTAAAGTTATTGTTTATACTAACCATGTTGCTATCGGGTACCTATTCAACAAGAAGGATTTAAAGCCAAGGCTCATTCAGTGGATTTGGCTTCTCCAAGAATTCGATCTAGAAATCAAAGATAGAAAAGGCACAGAAAATCAAATTGTCGATCACCTATCAAGGTTGGAGGATTCATCACATGTGCAAAGTGAAAGATAGATTCGTTAGGAATTCCAGATAAAAACTTATTGGGATTATACATTACTCAAGTGCCATGGTATGCAAATATAGTAAATTTGTTGGTAAGTAGGATCTTTCTACCGGAAAAACAACTCAATAAAAGAAGAAGTTGATTCATGATGCGAGGTTCTACATATGGGATGAGACATTCTTGTTTAAGGAAGGGAAAAACAACATACTGAGAAGATGCATTCCAGAGAATGAGGTCAAGTGGGTGTTAGAGAGTTTCCACTCATCACCATATGAGGGTCATCATGGGGCTGAGCACACGGCTAATAAGGTGCTTCAATTTGGATTTTTTGGTCCCACGTTGTTCAAAGATGATGTATACTATGTGAAGGAGTGTGACCAATGTCAAAGGTTGGGCTCTATTTCGAGAAGACATGAGATGCCGCTGAATAATATCCTTGAAGTAGAAATATGTGATGTGTGGGGTATCGACTTCATGGGTCTGTTCCCACCATCTAATAGGAATCAATACATACTTGTGGCGGTGGATTAAGTACCTACGTGATTTGAGGCTATAACTCTTCTGACCAATGATTCAAAGGTTTTCAACAAGTTCATAAGAAAACACATATTCACCAGATTTGGGACTCTAAGAGCTATAATCAGTTCTGGAGGAAAACACTTCATAAATCAGTTGGTGAGAAATCTATTAGCTAAATATGGGATTCACCATAAGGTGGTTACAACATACCACCCGTAGACTAGTGGCCAAGTAGATTTATCAAATAGAGAGGTAAAGAATATCTTGCAAAAGACCATCAATGCACAAAGAAAATATTGGGCTGAAAAGTTTGATGATGCACTATAGGCATACAGAATGGCCTACAAGACACTAAGATGGACTTTTCCATGTAACATGGTATTTGGTAAGGCTTTCAATCTTCCAACGGAATTAGAATACCAAGAATATTGGGTGATCAAGAAGCTGAATGTTGACCCCAAGATGGTCGGTAAGAAGAGGTTAGGACAACTGCATGAACTTGACACATTTAGGCTACACGCTTATGAGAATGCCAAGCTTTATAAGGAAAAGATGAAGAGGTGGAATGATAAGCACATCGTCCCTCACACTTTTGAGTCAGGCCAACAAGTCCTACTATTCAACTCTCGATCGAAGTTGTTCCCCGAAAAACTGAAGTCTAAGTGAAGCGGTCCATTTGAAGTGGTGAGGATGATGCATCATGGTGTTATGGAGCAAGGGAATAAAGATAAGAGCTTAATGTATTTTTGTTAATGGATAGTGTGTCAAACATTACTTTGAGAATGATGTGGATCAACATCAAGAAACACTCCACTTGACTAATGAGTATGCCACGAGATGGGTGGAGCAGCAAGGTAAAACCTGGCGCTACACAAGAGGCAACCTGTGACCTTGTGTATTAGTTAGGTGCTTTTTTTTGTTTTTTTTTTATATTTTTTTATTTTTAGGACTTGGTTCAAATTTTCATTTTATTTTAATAGTTAGGAGTTAAAATAATAATAAAAAAGAGATGAATCGAGCCACACCAAAACTAAGGCACTGATGGGAGGCAACCCATGTTTCTTTATAACTTTTTGTTGTGTTTGTTTCAAGTGTAGTTATGATGGAGTTTTTGGGACTGTAAATGAAGAATGTAAGTAAGTACCCATTGGAACTCGAAAATAAAAGAGCGATTTTTTGGTGAAAATAGAGAAGTATGTATGGGTACCGTGTCGCAAACCATGGTCATTTTATTTCGACAGGTTTCAATTTCTTCATCACAAATAAGGTAGTTTGTATCCAATTCATGTCACGGACTTGGAGAGAAAATTCTCCTCTTTGATGGGAATGAATTCCCAGATTAAAACAACGAAGCTTGTATCATTGGCGTGTCGCAGACTTGGTATCATTGTTTTTGTTTTCATTAAACTAACGAGTTTTGCCCTTCTTTTACTTGCCAAACCCAATCCAAACTCTTTTTTTACTCTCGAATTCTCCCATTTTCCTCATAAATTTCATCTGATTTCCACTCCTCTCTATCTACCCTAACAATTTTATTGTATCAAATCCATAAAGCGGAGGTAATTCTATCACCAATTCTTGCTAAGTATTCTCTTCTTCATCACTAAACGGTATGTTTCTAACTAATTTTTTACCTTCTTGGACAATGTTGTGTGGTGATTAAAATATGGGTTGTGCTAACTTCAAAATTGTGCATGAAATTACTTGTGATTGTGTGTGACTATTTTCTTGGGAAAAGAGATTAAGTTATTGCACCTATCAAATGGTAACCTTGAATGTAAACCAACACACCCTAATTTTCTTGAGGTTTAAGAGTAGATTTGTTTGGTTAATCATCCTTGAAATGTTTGTACAATGATTTCATGTATGTTATGGGAAGTGTTGAGTAACGTAAGTACAACCTTCATGATTTTATAGGGCATGTCATCTTAAATGACTAATTTGTATATAGAATTTACGAGGTAGTTGGGATAGTGACACTTTTTGTATCGAATTCTTGAGTAGATTCAATGAAGTTGGGCCTTATTATTGTAAAAACTATCACTTTGAGCTATATATGAATTTCTTGAACGTGTAAGGGGAGTTTGAGTACCTTTGTGTTTTGGTAACTATGTGTTCAACTAATGAGTTTCATGTGGTCTCTTGATCACTCACACCCCTTGCTTGTCGCGAGTTTTGTCTTGGGCTGATTAAGTGTTTTATTTTTGGTAGGAAACCATGTGTCGATCTCACCGACCAGGAAAGGAAGTGGCATCCTCAAGCCGCCAGAAATGGGTTTGAGTTGGTAGAAATGTTCCTCCCACACTGGTAGTCCCTGTGGACAGACTCACCTCTTACGCTTAAAAGCGGTTTCCAAAGAAGGGAAGAACCAGTGGAAAAAGCACACAAAGGTAAATTCCTTCTCGGATGTGTGAATAGAGCCTGACAACTTGGAAAGGGACTTCCCTCAAATCATGTGGTGGATTCGGGAGATCCACAAGGAGTTCATTGTCACGCTCATTGGCTAGCCACTTAACGTAACACGGGACCTACGATCACGAGTGACCCCAAGCTAACCCTGTGTCTGGCATATCATAAGCATACTATAAAATTTACTCAATAAAACAAGTACTATACGGAAGCTAAAACAATAGTGAACTGAAAGTAAGAGAAACCCATCTTAGTCTGAATATATAAAACATACTAAGAGTTTACTAATACTGAAAGATAAACTGAACAAGTCAAGCTGAATCTACCACTATGTCTGATAATCCTCTAACTGAATTGATTTGTTGGAACATTCCCCCTAACTAACTCTAACAAAACTGAAAACTGAAAGTAAAGATTAAAATGAAAGCATGTTTATTGTCCTCGAAATACGAGGACTCACCACTGAAGCTGCTGAATGCAGATCGAGAATCGATCTATGCATGATTTGGATGTTGAGTACCTGAACCTACATCATGAAAAGATGTAGCGCAGAGTATGCGTCAGTACTTGGAATGTATTGAGCATGCAAGATATAGATACTAAGCTGAACAAACATATGTGAGTTGAACAAAACATAAATAAGCAATGATATAATCTAAAACAAGATATATATATGTACTGTAGTATAACTGAAAAGAACTTCACTAAATGCAACAACCAAATGCTAATCATGAGGATAATATGTTGAACTATAAACTGATATAAATGCTGAAAACCAGGTCAAATGCACTAAGAGTCTGACTGTGGGAGCTACTATTAACTGATATAAACCACGTGAGCGAAACATGGAGTTTGATGTATACGCCCTATCGAGAGGACCCAATATACCTTGCAGGGGTATAAAGGCATGACTGGCATGATCACTAAATCTGATGCCCAACAGAAGGGACTTATAAGCCTACGGGGGCACATAGTTCTAGGACTATGAGGCTATGCTGAACCCTAGTCCAACTTTGTGCTAAGTCTATTCCCAACTAAATATGTATATGATGGAAATGTACTGAAATACTGAATAGCTCAAAATACTGACATACATTCTGAGAATGCAACATTTATGTAGTGATAATGTGACATTTGAAAAGTAGAGCATGATTATCTGTTTAACTGACCTAGCAAGTATAATTCATGAACTAAGAGAATTCATACAAACCAGGGTTCTGAGTTTCATACAAGGAATTAAGCAACGTTTCCAAGAAAACATGACATTTTGATTAAGAGTACTATAACAACTAAATCACAACAATTCTCCAAGGTTTTACAAACCCTAGGTCTAAACAAGCTTTGTAGAATCAAGAAACTGACTGAATTCTAGGGACCTAGTGGATGAAAGGAACCTACTAGTGAATCCCACCTCTGCTTGTTCTTGAAAGAAATTGGCGCCTCTTTTTCCTCTTTTCGTTCAAATATGGATGATTTTTGTAGAATAATGGTTCTGGGTATGTCTGTCTAGGTTATTAGACTTATTCTGAGTAAAACGACATAGTTTAGTCATCAAACAACGTATTTTAAGTGCCCCAATGCATAAGGAAAAGACCAAAACGACCCTGACCTAAATGCTGACGAAGCCCATCCATGAAGGGAACGACGGTCCGTCGTTTGGACTACAAACTGTCGTTTGGGTTCGTCGTTCATGGTCTGCCCGATAGTGCTTCACAAAAATGAGCATAACATTTTACTCTGAGCTTGGATATAGCAAACTCGATGGTGTTGAAAAGAGGATTCAATTATCTTTCATTTGATAGGTCATAGGACACCTAATTCATTCTGTTCTAAATGATATGACCGTTTAAAGTTGACCTAACATATAATTTCTTTTGAATAACTGTTGACCCTCACCTAGGGTCAGTAGCTCCAACGACGGACCGTACTGGTCGACTGTGGGTTGAATTAGAGACTATTAAAATTTGGACCCCAATGATGGACCCCACATACGGTCCATAGATCCATCAACGGACTGTGGACCACGATTGTAGGTCTCATCTTTTGATCTTGAATTTCCCCTAAGTCTGGGACTTAACGATGGAACCCACCTACGGTCTGTGGTTCTACATACGGGTCATGGGTGTTTCCATTGGTACTGGCACAAAGTCTTGGAAAACTGTATTTTTCTATCTTCTCGAATTCGAGGTGTTACAATATCTTCCCCTTGGGAACATTCTTCCTCAAATGATGTCTAAACAAGCTGAGTATGGGGGGAAGGAGCTGCAATCCCTACCACTAAGTACTAGACACTGATATCTGACTGAACTGAGTTCCATGAACATGCAAATATGCGGAAATGCAAGAATAACTGAGAGAACAACATATTGAGACTGAATTAGTTATAAGCAAGCTAAGAGGTTGGATAGGACCTATTACCTCAAGTAGAAACGGAATCGGAAGGAAAGAGGTGAGGATACTTGGCCATCATGGCTACTTATGCTTCCTAAGTAGCTCCCTCTACGGACTAACTCCTCCACAAAACTTTTACTAAAGTGACTTCCTTATTTCTTAAACCTACGAACCTGGCGGTTAAGAATTTCAACTGGCACATCTTCATAAGTGACACTATCCTTCACAGCCATACTTTCTAATGGTACTATCTCTATCGGATCACCCACACACTTCTTCAACAAGAAAATGTGAAAGACTGGATGAACCGCTGCTAGTTCTGCTGGCAACTCTAACACATAAGCCACATTACCAACCTTTTTCAAAATTTTGTAAGGACCTACATATCTAGGACTGAGCTTCCCTTTCTTGCCAAATCTCATCACCCCCATCATAGGTAAAACTTTCAAGAAAACCCAATCATCGATCTCAAACTCTAAGTCCTTCTCCTCACATCTGCATAGGACTTCTAACGACTCTGGGTTGTCTTTAGTCTATATCTGATGAGCTAAACTTTCTCCATAGCCTCATGAACCGAATCTAGCCCAACCAAGGCTACTTCACTTACTTCAAACCAACCAATTGAGTACCTCCATTTACGCTCATATAGTGCCTCATACAGGGCCATCTGAACACTGGAATGGAAGCTATTATTATAGGCAAACTCTATGAGAGGTAGGTGATCATCCCAACTTCCCTTAAAATCAATCACGCAATCTCTCAACATGTCCTCTAAGGTCTTAATGGTATGCTCTACCTGGCCATTCATCTACGGATGAAATGTTGTGTTGAGATTACCTGAGTACCAAGACCTTTTTGAAATAATTTCAATGAAATAAGAGGTAAACTGAAGACCTCTATCTGAGATGATAGACAAGGGAACCCTATGCAACATAACCATGTCATTGATGTAGAGTTTGGTATAGTCCTCCGCTAAATTTGTAGTCTTGACAGCCAAGAAGTGAGCGCACTTAGTCACTCTTTCCACTATCACCCAAATGGAGTCATATTGTCTGCGAGTATGAGGTAAACTTGTAATAAAGTCCATGTTTATAACTTTCTGCTTCAATGTAGGAATATTAATATCTTGAGTCATACCCCTTAGTTTCTGATGTTCAACCTTAACTTGTAGAGAGTTAGGACACTTAGCCATGAAATATGCTATGTCCCTCTTCATGACGTTCCACCAAAAGACTTCTCGTAGATCACAATACATCTTAGTGGTACCTGGATGAATGGAATACCTAGATTTATGAGCTTCTATAAGGATATTTTGCCTCAACTCACCCACATTAGGAACACATAAGCAACCCTGGTAACGAAGCACACCATCTCCCCCTTGGGAGAAAACCTCAACTTTCTTTTGATGAACTGCACCCTTCAACTGAAGTAATATGGGATCACTCTCCTGTTTTTCCTTAACCTCCGCTACCAATGAAGATTTTGAACCATTATGAACTATAACACCCCCATCTGATGTGTCTGTAAGGCAAACTCCTAAGCAAGCAAGTCGATGAACATCTTTGGCTAACTCTTTCTTTTCTTCCTCAACATGTGCTACACTACCCATAAACAGTCTGCTGAGAGCATCAACTACTGCAATGGCCTTACCAGGATGGTAAAGCACATTTATGTCATAGTATTTGAGGAATTCAAGTTGTAACACCCCGGAAACTAGTGAGTTGAACTAGTGTGTTGTAGAGTTTTGTAGTGGAGTTTTGGAGTATTGTATGAGGGTTAAAAATCATAGAAATGACTCCCGTAGTTAGAATGACATGTTTAGGGGCTAAACGTCTGGGTACGACTCCCCAAGGACCACCCAAGGGGTCCTTGAGAAAACCCTAAAACAGTCCCCAAAAACTGTCAAAAATGGTGAACCACGATTGTCCATTCATGGCCAGTAGATCAACCTACGCCCCATAGGTCATGGGCGTAGGTCAGGAATGAGTTGGACTGCAACATATGAGCCTCAGGTCCAAACCACGGTCCCAAACCACGTCCAGTCAACCCATCCACAGTTCGTGGATGGGGATTCGTGAATGCTGCCAATTTTTGGTAATTTAGTTTTAAGTTAGGAGTTGAGAGTTAGTTTAGTAATTAGTTTAGGGGTTAGGAGGGGTGATTAGTTAGTTAATTAACCTACTATAAATAGTTAATAGATCCTAAACTAATCACTTTAACTCATTCATCTAAAGACCCCAAAACTCTCTCCAAAAATCATCTCTCTAGAATAAAAGAAGAAGAAGAGAAAAGAGCAGAAACTTAGGGCGATTTTCCCCATTCATTCAAGCTTTGTTTAGGGCTTTTATTGAAGGTATGTGAAGATTAATCATCCATGGGTTCTTCCACCCATGGAACCCCCATAATTTCCCCTCAATTGTGAACTCAAAAACCCAATTCTAGCTAGAGTTGTGATCGCATTGTGGGTAGGGCTTGGGTATGATTCCAATCTAGTGGATATCACCCAATTATGATTGAATTAGATTTGTTTAATGATATTATGATGAATTCATGTGATTTCTATGATGAACCCTAATCTAAATTGATGAATGTGATCTTTGTGGGTTTATGCCATTAGATGCAAAGTTGAAGGTTCAAAAGTGATCTTCCTAAATCAATTTCTTGAATACTAATTGATCCTCTAATCATGAATTGAACTAGACTTGATTGAATAGGAAGGATCTTGACTTGTGAAGTTAGAATTGAACCTTTATGAATCAATTATGACTAGAATCACTTAGTAGTAAAGAATGTGATTGAATAGCTTGTAACTTAGACATGGATCATGATAGAATGAAGTTAAGCTTGAAAGTAGGGCTTGTAGCCATCATTGTTAGGGCTTTGGGGGTGAAGTCAATATAATGTGATCTTGTTGTGTATTCTCTTTCTCTTATACACTTAGACATGAATATGCTAGGGGATTCAAGTTCTCTCACATAGAAGGATTCTAGGTTGACTTATAAGCTAAAATAAATCAAATCATGTTAGTCTAGAATAGCTTGAAGTTGAGGCATATGTTTCCTTCATGTATAGCTTGGCCTAGTAGGATAAGACCAAGGTTGATAGCTTAGGATGCAGATTTATTCTCTCCTAAGGGATAGCTCGACTTAGCATTGTAGGATGTATGTCATGGTAGCATGAGATAGTAGTAGTCATGGTAGCCTAGGATTGAGGATTTATACTCTCCTATGAGTAGCTTGAACTAGTATTATTAGGATGCATTCATGGTAGCTTGACTTGTTTTGGCCAAGACCATTTCATGGTAGCATTGGGATAGAGGACTTATACTTTCCTAAGGGTAGCTTGACTTGCATTGTAAGAAGCATTTCAAGGATAGCTTGAGTTAGGATTAGTCATGGTAGCTTGGGATTGAGGACTCATACTCTCCTAAGGATAGCTTAGGGTTGAGAATCACATTCCCTATGGATAGCTTGCATTTTTAATCTAGTACACTTGTAAGGGTAGCATGACTTAGTTTGTTTAGGACTATTTCATGGTAGCTAGGATAGGACACTTGTACCTTTCCTAGAGTAGCTTGGACTTGCATGTTAGTGTGTCTTCCAAGGTAGTTAGCTTAGCTTAACCTAGTTATGTTAATAAGATGATAACATGGTCTAGCCTATTAGGGGGTTATTCCTTGGTAGCCTGGAAGAGGTAAATAGAATAGAGGGATTAGTCCCCAACTAGTGTACATTCATGAGAGCCTAAAGGAGTACTTAGTGTGGGTAGTAGTATGGGATGCTACCCATATATTGCACAAGTATGACTTGGGGCTAGTTGTGAGGGGTTCTCTTATGTAGTATGACTTAGCTTGGGTTGTTGCCATAGTTTTCATCCAAGATATGATTCAGTAAAGTGGTAGTTCCCTCGTATTTATGACGTAAGATAATAAGTAAGACCAAAGGAGGGTGAATATGACTAGGATGACTTCAAGGTTATGTTTAGTGTGAAGGGTAGTATGGGATGCCTTTCATTCATTGCACAAGTGTGGCTTAAGGTTCCTTAGAAGTATAGTACCCTTATGGAAAGAAGCTTAAGACTTAACCATGCATTTAGACTATGATTAAGATGACCAAAAAGGGGTATTTGGCTTGGGTAGTATTATGGGATGCTATTCTTGCTTTGCACATGTATGCTTTTAAGGTTACTTGAGAATGGTGCTATTATGGTATGGATGACCAAGGGTCAATTATGCTTATATGATTATGACTGGTCTCCTATGCTCATTAACTATGTCTTATGTTGACTTATGTTTATATGATGCTTATGTTGGAGACCATGATGTGACTATGATGATTATGCTATGAATATGTTATTATCTCTTATGCTTATGTCTTATGTTGACTAACCATTTGAGATGCTCTTATGATGTTGTGCTAGTTTTCATACCTAGTACATTTTGTACTAACGCATATTGCCTACATTCTAATCAAATGTAGGGTTGAGGAGATTGAGTTGCTTTGAAGGCTAGGATTCCAAAGATCAAGAAGAGTTGAAGAATTGGTGATTCCTCATAGCTTCGAGGACAAACCCATTATGTTACTTTATGTCTTTTCTTTATGTTTTAGACTCTGTATGGGCTGCGTCCCAAGAGTTTTATTCAAGTATTATGTTAGATGGTTTGAGACAAAGGTTTAGTAAAGACTTTCGGTTCTTTTGTTATGAAAATGACTTCGATTGTAAAAGTTTTAAATTGTCCCTACTTTTCTAATATCTTATATTATGATTATGCTAAGGGCTTGTATGTGACCACTTCAAGGTCAAGTACGCCGTGTTACGTCTAGGGGGTACCCCTGGGTCGTGACACAAGCCATCTCCTCTGACGAAGATTTAACTCTTTCTGGGTGAACACATACTGGAGGCTTTTATGATATGTGAACACATCAACATGAACACCATACAAATAGTGTCTCCAAATATTTAGGGCAAATACTACGGGGTAGTTCTTCTCATGGACCTTAAGATATCTAGAAGCGTAAGCTATAACCTTACCTCGCTGCATCAGCACAGAACCTAGGCTAACCCTGGATTCATCACAAAAAATCACATAGCCATCTGAACCATCTGGTAGAGTCAAGATAGGAGTTGTAGTCAACCTAGTCTTCAGTTCTGAGAAGTTTTTCTCACACTCATTTGACCACTGAAACTTGACCTTTTTCTGAGTCAACTTGGTTAATGGGGAAGCTATGGATGAGAATCCTTCAATAAATCTTCTATAATAACCAGACAAACCCAAGAAACTTATGATATCTGTTGTAGAGGTGTGTCTGGGCCAGTGTTGTACTGCCTCAATTTTCTGAGAATCCACTCGGATCCCTTTGTTGGATACCACATGACCAAGGAAAGTGACTGATTGTAACTAGAATTCATAATTGCTGAACTTAGAGAATAACTGGCGATCTTTGAGAGTTTGTAGAACAACTCTCATATGAGTCACATGCTCTTCCTCACTCCGAGAATAAATAAGGATATCATCAATAAAGACGATAACGAACAAGACCAAATACTATTTGAACACCATATTCATTAAGTCCATGAAAGCTACAGGAGCATTTGTTAGTCCAAAAGAGATAACTACAAATTCATAGTGACCACAACGAGTCCTGAAGGCTATCTTTGAGATGTTACTATCTCTGATTCTGAGTTGATGATAGACATATTTGAGGTCTATATTAGAAAAGAAACTAGCACCCTGAAATTGGTCGAACAAATAATCAATCCTTGGGATGGGATACTTATTCTTGATTGTGACTTTGTTCAACTGACGATAGTCAATGCACATTCTGAGAGCACCATCTTTCTTTATCACAATAACACTGGAGCACCCCATAGAGAGATACTGGGTCTGATGAAGCCCTTATCTAAAGGTCTTTCAATTGTTCTTTCAATTCCTTAAGCTCAGCTGGAGCCATTCTATAAGGAGGAATCGAAATAGGTTAGGTATCTAGAAGGAGATCTATTCCAAAGTCGATTTCCCTTTCGAGAGGGACTCTGGGAAGATCTTCTGGGAACACTTCTAGAAACTCATTTACTACTAAGACTAATTCAAGAGTTGGGGTTTCGGAGTTTGAATCCTTAACCCAAAAAAGATTATAGATATACCCTTTAGAGATCATCTTTCTGGACTTAAGGTAAGAGATAAATCGACCCATAGCCACTGAGCTACTACTTTTCCACTCTAAGACTGGCTCGTTTGGAAACTGAAACTAGATGATCCTAGTTCTACAATTGACTGAGGCATAAAGGAATGTAACCAATACATGCCTATACTAATATCAAAGTCTACCATTTCTAACTCTATAAGGTCTGCTAAGGTAACTTTCTAAGAGACTGTGACAGGGCAATTTCTGTACACCCGAATAGCTATAATTGGGTCACCAACTGGAGTAGAGACTGAGAAGGGTTCTAAGAGAGTTTTTGGACTGACACTGATGTTTACTGTTATATACGGAGTTACAAAAGAAAGTTTAGCCCCTGGATCTAACAACACCATAAACATCTAAATAGAAGACTTGTACTACTCCCACTGCTAGTACTAAGTGTAGGCCACTCCCTTCAAATGATAGGCAGCTAAGTCTGCACTCTCGAATCGAGTGACACCCAAATGTTTGTTACCTTCTGAATGTCATTGAGAAACTCTTGTGGATCCTCTTCTGACTGATACCCATGAAACTCATGAGGGTTCATCCAAGCGAAGTCTCAAATTCTTACAACAATAGTGTAAGTCTATGGAAGAGCTGGGGCCACAGCCTGTTGATTGAACTGGGCAGTCATGGCCTGAGCAAGTACTTTGAAAGTAGCCCTGAACTCGGCATGCGTGATTTGCTAATTCAATGGGCTTGTTGGAGCTGTTGGTTGATTCCTGGTGTTAGCTCTTCTGGGAGGCATTTTCCGAAATGTAAAGAGTAGGAGTTAGAAGAAGATTTAATAGAGTTCATACTCTACATAATGAGTTGGAGAAGAAAAAAGGGTAGTATTTCTTAGAACACTTAGTAGCCTCCCCCTCATAGATGTGGCGCGCTTCACACCCATGAAAGATACTCTAATTAGTGCAGCTTTCAATCATCCTAGGACTTTTAAACCTAATGCTCTGATACCAAATTTGTCACTCCCCGAGGCTACCCCTTTGACGTAACACGAGACCTAGAATCACGAGTGACCCCAAGATAACCTTGTGTCTGGCATATTATAAGCATACTATAAATGTTACTGAATAAAACAAGTACTATGCAGAATCTAAACAATAGTTAACTGAAAGTGGGAGAAATCCATCTTAGTCTGAATATATAAAACATACTAAGAGTTTACTAATACTAAAAGATAAACTTAACAAGTCAAGCTAAATCTACCACTATATCTGAAAAGCCTCTAACTGAGTTGAGTTGATGGGACATGCCCCTATCTAACTCTAACAAAATTGAAAACGGAAAGAAAAGACTAAAATGAAAGCATGTCTATTGTCCTCGAAATATAAGGACTCGCCATTGAAGTTGTTGAATACGGATCGAGAATCTATCTATGTGTGATTTGGATGCTAAGTACATGAACCTACATCATGAGAGGATGTAGTGCAGAGTAAATGTCTGTACTTGGAATGTACTGAGCATGCAAGATGTAGATACTAAGCTGAACCAACACATGTGAGATGAACAAAGCATAACTAAGAAACGATATAATCTGAAACAAGATATAGATATGTACTATAGTATAACTGAAAAGAACTGAACTGAATGCAATGACCAAGTGTTAATCATGAAGATAACATATTGAACTGTAAACTGATATAAATGTTGAAAGCCTGGTCAAATGCACTAAGAGCCTGACTGTGGGAGCTACTATTAACCGACATAAACCACGTGAGCTAAACATGGAGTCTGATGTATACGCCCCATCAAGAGGACCCAATATACCTTGTCAGGGTTATAAAGGCATGACTGACATGATCATTAAATTTGATGCCAAACAGAAGAGGCTTATAATCCTACGGGGGCACGTAGTTCTAGGTTTATGAGGGTACGTTGAACCCTAGTCCAACTCAGTGCTAAGTCTACTCCCAACTGAATATGTATATGATTGTAGTGTACTAAAATATTGAATAGCTCAAAATAGTGACATGCAATTTAAGAATGCAACATTTATGTAGTGATAATGTGACATTTGAAATCTGGAGCATGATTGTTTGTTTAACTAACCTAGAAAGTATAATTTATGAACTAACTAGGGTTATGAGTTTCATGCAAGGAATTAAGCAACATTTCCAAGAAAACATGATATTTCGATTAAGAGTACTATAACAACTAAATCACAACAATTCTCTAAGGTTTTACAAACTCTGGGTCTAAACAAGTTATGTAGAATCAAGGAACTGACTGAATTCTAGGGACCTAGTGTATGAAAGGAACTGACTAGTGAAATCCCACATACCTGGTGACAAAATTCATGGAGAAATCCTTTGGATTTCGGGGCTAAAACTTGAAGAATACCTATGCTTGTTCTTGAAAGAAATTAGCGCCTCTTTCTCCTCTTTTCGTTCTTATTTGGATAATTTTTGGAGAATAAGGGTTTTGGGTATGTCTGACTAGGTTATTAGACTTATTCTAAGTAAAACGACATAGTTTAGTCATCAAACGACGTAGTTTAAGTGCTCCAACGCATAGGACAAAGTCCAAAATGAATGTGCCCTAAATGCTGATGAAGCCCATCCACGGAGGGAAAGATGGTCCGTCGTTTGGGGTCGTCGTTCCTAGTCTGTCCGACAGAGCTTCACTAAAATGAGCATAACTTTTAACTCCAATCTTGGATTTAAGCAAACTTGGTTGTGTTGGAAAGAGGATTCAATTATCTTTCATTTGATAGGTCATAGGACACCTAATTCATTTTGTGCTAAACGATATAACTATTTTTAGTTGATCTAACAACTATTTTCCTTTGAATAACTGTTAACGCTCACCTACTATCACACCTATAGTCTGTAGGTCCAACCACAGACCGTACTGGTCGATCGTGGGTGGGATCACAGACCAATAAAATTTGGACCCCAATGATGGACCCCACCTACGGTCTGTAGGTCCATCAATGGAACATGGACCACGGTCGTTGGTCTCATCTTTTGATCTTGAATTTCCCCTAAGTCTTGGACTTAACAACGGAACCCCACCTACAGTCCTGGGTTCTACCTAGTCCATGGGTGGTTCCATTGGTACTGGCACCAGGTCCTGGAAAACTACACTTTTCTATCTTCTCGAATCCGAGGTGTTACATTCATCTTTGTCAAATCGACCGTGTGTAAACTGCACCTAGTTAGGAATTTCTATGTTGATCCTCTCATGCTGATAGGCTTGAATGTTTGCCCACTGTACCACACCATTCGCCTTACTCTGTGTGGCATGAGGTCGACTACTAGATAGACTCGGCACAACAAAAAGCTTTTCTACTAATTCCTTCCCTATGTCCAGATGTACCGCGATGTGCGTGTTTGGTTGAAGATTGTGATGAACTGTTTGATCTCGAAGTTGCATTATACCGATACCACTCGATATAGGTTGTGCCTTATCTATGCCTTGGACCAACACCAAAGTTAATATTGGGGTCTTGCTGAGGTCTGCCATGAGAAAGGAGAGAGTACATCAAGGGAGGAGATATTGTAATACTTCAAAAATTTGAAAAGGGATTCTGAAAATTTGTCACTAATATTGTTCCTATGAGTGTTCCTATAGACCGTAAAAGTACCTACGGATCGTAGAAGGCAGTCACGTAGATGGAAATTTGAAAAATTTCAAGTCTCTGAGGAATTCCTACAGGCCAGCAACACGGTCTGTAGAAGCCTCTACGACCCATAAAAAGCGGTCGCAGAAGGGGCTCTAGACTTGGTGAAATTTTGTATTGATCTTGGGTTCTACGGTTGGTGTATATGGCTTGTAGAAGTTCCTACGGACCGTAAGAACTATTCGTGGAAACTGGGTGAATTTTATTCCTCTAGTACATGATCTTCAGATGAATATGATGGCCTATAGAAGTTCCAACGGACCGTAGATCAGTCTGTAGAGTCCCTCCGACAATTTTTAATTTAGAGGTTTTTGGGTCTTTTCCTACTCTTTTAACACCTAAACGGTGACGTTTTGACCCTAAAACTAAGTCTTACAATAACTTTTACTTTTCAAAAACTGCCCATTCCCTCTAATTTATTTAAACCCTCAGGGTGTATCGGTTCGGTTTTAAGTATTATCGGTTTTCTATTTTTAAAAGTACTAAACTGATAACCAAACCAATAAGATATTTTTTATCATCTTTTGGTTTATCTGTTTTCAGTATTAAATGGTTCAGTTTTTGCTTAACCAATAAGAAAATGATTTCTAAACAAATATATGACGTGTCCAACACTTTGATGCAAAATAAAGAAGACAGAAATCAAATTACTCATTGAGTGCAAAAATTCTGCTTGGTGTAGTAAAAGTATAGGAAATATTCACAATTCACAACCCTAGCCGTCGTATTTGCAAACCGTAGACACCGTCATTCTTAGTATTTTAGGTTTTGACGATGTGAACCTAAAGACTAAAGTAATACTAAGACCTAAAGGGTAAATGCAGAGAGGAGAGTTAAAGTACTGTTAATTGTGTAGGGTCCTTATAGTTATAGGCTAATATAGTAATTATTTTAATATTTTTTGTTTGATATTTATGTATGACTAAAAATTAAAATAGTAAATTCTTATATTTTTAATGCGTTATCAATTAACCCAATAACCCAATATAAAAAAACCAATATCGAATCGATATCCCAATAATATTTTTTTATAAAATCATTAAATAACCATTAACCCAATAACAATAAACCAATAATACTTTTTCGGTTCGATTTATCGGTCGGTTCGGTTTTTGCACACCCCTATTTTCTAGGGTTCTTCAAGATTCAAGTTGTCTCTTGAAATCTAGGACATTGATTACCCAAGGTATTTGTAAGTTCATCAATGAATTCTTTTCCATCCATTGAGTCCCAAAGTTTCTCAATTTATCTTATGAAATCTACCATTTTTCTAGGGTTTGATATGATTCTTCATGGGTTCACTTAATTATGATTCAATTTATGATATTTGATCTTACTATGCATGATTTGATTAAAATTACATGTCTTAAAAGTATTTCATATGAACATATGCTATATGCCGATTTGATAATCATGAAATGAAGCTTTCAAACTATGTATGCATGAAGGAATTGTAGTGACAATCATTCTAGGGTGCTTTCAAATAAAGTATCTCATATTTTTATGGAAAAAAATAGGTTTACTTCTAATTAAAGTATTCTCATTTTGAAGGATTTCAATGATTTAGCCACTTCCAAATGGAGTGCGAATTTGCTATGAAAAGATTATCTGATTTAGATGTTTTTGATTAAATATCTTTTAAGATTATGTTATGAAATCATGATATTTTAAAGGAGCTATTCTTATGGTTTTTAAGACTTTATGATTGAGTTGGTGCTGCTAGATTCTCACTATTTCTAGAATAAAGAAATATGCATATTATATTATGACCTTATGATTTTCATTGGGAGTTTACTTAACACCGAATGAAATTGATCAATTCCCAAATTCCTTGAACTAAGTTCCCCCATAGGATGTCCCGGTTGTACAAAATTAACTAGTGGATCCACCTAAGCTCAAGTAGGCTAATCTCTTTTAGGTGTGGAAGTAAGACACCAATTTCATGTTATAGCTCACATGGTCTATGTCGGTCAAAGGTAAATATCCCACAAAAGATATGTTTTCTTATTTAGCTTATGTTTCATACATATGTCATGATTCTTATATATTGCATTGACATTTTTATGGCTTATGACTTTAGCTTATCATGATTTGATATGTTTTACATTGGTCATGCATTATCATGTTTTAAGCTCATCATGTTATCGCGTTTATATTATTATGTATGTTCTTTATACTCAATTCATTAAATGTATTTACTTATCTTGTGGCTATATAGTTTCATAATATAAGGTCAGACGTTCCTCTATCAGTTCATAGATAGATTGAATCTATCAACTTTGGTTAGCTTGTGGTGAGTCCTCATGGTTCGAGGGTGTGATCACTTGCTAAGAGTTCTTGTTTATTTTAATGTCATTTCAGTTTCCAGATTATTTGATTGGGACTTGTCCTAGTTATATTTATGATTTAGAGGCTTGTTGCCACACTTAGTATGTTTCTGCTTATGAGATGGTTGTACTATCTTGGTATCATTTATGATATTGGTGTTGAGACCTAAATCTCTCTTTCTTGCCTCATTTTCTGTTATTTGTTTTCTCAGTGTCATGCTTATTTCAAGTAACTTGTTTAGGGTCTCTTCGCCATGTCACGTCTAGGGATAGTTTGGGACATGACAGATACGCTTTTGGGGGATTAATAACCTGCATGTGCAGGTCTGCTAGGGTGTCCGGGGAGAACTTGGATTATATGGCCTCGCATCTTACTTTTCCCGTGGACATGACAAAAATGAAGGGGCCTAACACTACATATGGACCTACCCTTACGACCGTGGAGCGACATAGGCGGGATGAGATGATCATGAACCATATGTATGGGTTGGAGATTCTACATCATAGGAATAGTTGTCGAGGGTCCACATAGAGCAGTTAGATGAGGTGGAAACAAATTATCCACTAAACGACCATGCCAGAGTACTCTTGGGATTAGGGACAAATTTCTTTGAGACCTTTTATAATGATGTGCCCACCGACGAGGACAGACTCCTAACTAGCTCAAATATGGATTCTGACTCTTATGAGGATGTGATCCATTTATGGCCATTGAAGACGCCAAAGGTGATGATGCAATGGAAGACTGATTAGGGAAATTCTCCACCCTACCTTTGTCTTGATCTATGTGAATTTTGTTTTGGAACACTAGGGACAGTGCTTTACTTTTAAGTGTGGGTTGGGGAACTGAGCTTGTCATGTGTACATAATAGGGTGTTTTGTTATTATATGTATTTTTACTTTGGGTTTCTTGGAGTTTGTTTTCGGTTCTTTGACCAAGGAAAGTCCCTTTGAACTGTACAAAAAAAAGATTTTCTTAGTAGGATTGAGTTAGTCATCGTTGTGGAGTGACATTTACCTATGATGGATAGATGATGAACATTTTAAGGGTAATTTTCATCAATGTGTATGTTAAGTCATAGTGTTTGTGATGAGGCTACAAAATTAAATGTGGCCTCAATGTGTTTGCCTAAGTGGAATTGAACATATTACATGTGTGTGTGAATTTATAAGGGCCCTATGAAATATGTAGCCAATGTATAAAAGTTATTCGTGTCGAGTCTTGAGCCTTTATCAAGTGTGAATGTGTGGAATTGTTCAAGGACGAACAAAGCTCTAACTGTGAGGTGGTGACCTGGGGCATATTTATATGTCAAAAAAGCAATTTAAACCCATATGTGAGCTAAGTGTGAGAGCAAAACCTCATTTCATTGATAGAATTTACGTCATGTTTATGCATCTCGAGTAACCAATGTTATTAGTTATTTGTAGGTTTGAAAGCACAAGAAATATGCACAAAATTGACAAGAAATAAAGTTGATGTGAAACGGATGCGCATAAGTACAAGAGACAAGTTGCAAAGGAGCTAAAGAAGGACCGAATGAGAAAAAAAAATGCCTAGTTACATATTGGATCCGTGTCTAGGATTGAGAATTTATATATGGCTCAGGCAAATTTTGGAGACAGTGAAATGTGTATTCTCTCTGTGTCGCAGTCTGTATCGACTCCAGGTCGCGGACTACCGTGCTAAATTTCCGCCGAGTTTTTCAAGCTATAAATACATTTGTTTTTTATTAGTTTAATTATTTTTTTCTGGTTTTTGGAGAACAAGACTTGGACGGCCTTCTCTTCCAATATTAGGGTGCATTCCTACTCTTTTTAATCTTGTGAATTATCTTATAATTATTGAGCATTCAAACATTGAAAACCAAATTATGAGTTATTAATTCCCTTTATTCTAGGGATGTGGCTACGAATGAATGTGTAGTATTGAATCTATTGAATTAATTTGGTTATCACTATAAATTGTCCTTTTGTTCTTAAACTCACTATTTTAATGCTTGATCACCATTAAAATAGATTCATTGTCTGACTTGAACTCTGGAGAGGAATAGAAAGATAGAATGGGGAACAAAATGGGCATGATCTTTTCTAGTACACAAACTAGGGTTGATTTGTATCTAAGATAGGGATAACTACCATGCTTGGTTAAGAAATAATATGAAAACCTAATGCTCCATAGTTGGTTCAGACTATCCCTGCTTAATAATATATTTAATCTTGTATATCAATCGAAGTCCATAATAGAGGTACTATGCATGAATTCTTAGTTACGCTACAACCTGGAATTGCCTAAGTCATTGTTGAAACTCCACGTGAAATTTAATCATAGTTAGATAATTTAGTTCATTTAGTTGTGAAATTGTTAATCTAGAAATGCACATTAAACACTCTTGACACACTTGCACTAAATTTTAGTTATTAGCGAGATTAAATATTAAGCGATTATTAGTTCCTGTGGATTCAACATCCGACTCTTAAAAAAACCACCTTATTACTTGTACAACTGCATACACATGTGTGTGTGTTTGAACTAGGGGTGTGCCTATTTGGATTAAACCAAAAAAACAAACCAAATCAAACCGAATTGTAATTTGGATTGGTTTTTTGGATTTTTGGTTTGGTTTTGAATTTATAAGCTACTTTGTTTGGTTTTTTGATTTGGTTTCGGATTTAGAAAAATGAAAACCGAAAAACCAAAAAAAAAACGAATTATATATATATATATATAT